>PVJX010044311.1:0-13361 GCA_004027295.1 Dolichotis patagonum
TGTATAAAAATGCCACAACTTTTTTATCCATTCCTCGGTTGATGGGCACTTAGGTTGTTTCCAAGATCTGGCTATTACAAATTGTGCTGCTATAAACATGGGTGCACATAAATCACTGTGGTACGATGTTTTCAGTTCTTCTGGAAATATGCCTAGAAGCGGAATAGCTGGGTCAAATGGGACTTCCATACCCAGCTTTAAGCAGCTAGTCAGTTCTCACAAAGTTGAGAAAGTCCTGAGACTGACAGTCAGAGGAAGCTCGGGTTGGTGCTGTACCAGTAGACGTGTGGGGACAGGCATACAGTTGTCCGTCCCTTTGTGTGGCATCTCTTCAGGATCCCCAGTGGCCATCCACACCCGCCTGCTCGGGTCATTTTATACAGTGGTGTATCATTTGCATAGACCCCACCCACAGCGCCCATACACTTGCCATCTCTAGATTCCTTACTTCCAGTACAGTGTAAGTACACATACAGTCATTTAGGGAATCGTGACAAGAAAAGACTTCTGCATTCAGTAGAGACACAGTTCCCTTTCAAAGATTTGTGGCCTGCGTGCAGCTGAATGCAAGCATGTGGCACCCACAGATAGGGATGGTGGACGTGGGCTCTTCCAGTCATCCGGAACTTTCCAGGAATGCTGATGAGCACAGAAACCAGAATACTTTCATCAGGCTCTGCAGGAAAGCAGTCACAAACAGGGAAGGTATCTGTGGTCAGAATGGTGACTTTCTGATTCATTTCCAATCCAAGTCCTTATCAGTTTGATCTCTTCTCATTAACACCATCATCTGGCATAAGTCGCCCACAGAAGTCATATTTAGACATGACAGAGTTCGTGGTGTCCCCTTCTGTTTTCCAGGATCAGTACAAGTTCTGCTACGAGGTGGCCCTGGAATACTTGAATTCTGGCTGACGGCATCACTGGCTCTGCAGACAAACCCTCTCCCACCATGAGGCCAAGATGGTCCATGGAGTGCGTGTAGATGAGATGGAGACTTCTCAAAACGCTTCTTTTGCTTTGCATAATTGGCTCTTATTAAGAGCCCAAGAAAGTGTTTATAAACTGCTTGCACTGCCCGATTCCCAGCTATGCTGCTGCCTGACAAACACAGCATACAGTCATCGGATTCCGCCTCCTCATCACCGTCACCAGCTTGGTAGAGCGGCGTGGACATCTGGTCGACTGAAGAGCACAATTATATTCTTATGAAGGAATTTGTACCTTTGGGGTATTTTTTTGTGGCCCGTGACCCTCCTGTTGTTACAGCTGAGTGTATGTTTTTGTTCTGTGGAGAATGCTACTTGGCATTATGATAATATATTATTTTAGTTAATATTTGTATTCTAACATGTCACATAATACGAGCTTACCTAGCTTTCCAGGACTAACCGGTGAACTTGTAATGAACAAAGCTATGTTGTAGGAATTGTTGTTTCTATCAGATTTGTATGGTTCCCAGGGAAAAGCTCGGGAGGACTTGGTTCAAAACTGCAACATGGTGAGATTCACAGATCCAAAGCTTTCCCGTGTGTTTATATTGTAAATATTTTTGATTCCATCAAATTATTTATTCATTAAAAGAAATTTTTGTGAAGCACAGTGAGTGACAATCATTTTTATGAAACCCTGGAAATGACTGATTGTATGACCTTACCTTGTGTGAATTCTCAATAAACAATGACCCATGCCACTTGTGGTGTATTCCTGGTGTCCCAGGGCAAGGGTAGAGGCCACCTCATCACACCAGACCACAGGGGCAGGACGCACTGGGACCTTTTCTGAGTCCGTGTTACACTTCTACAGCAGAGAACCTCAGACTGGGTGACCTATAAAGACACTGATTTCTGGACACGGATGTCCGAGATGGAGGGGCTGTGTCTGGTGAGGGCCTTCATACTCCATCACAACATGGTGGAAGTACAAGTGGCCACAAGGGGGCACGACCAGTCAGGAGCATGAGGGAGCTTTTGGAAGAAAGCCACTCAAGGTGACTTTCTCACTCCTATAATGGCCTTCATCCAGCATAGGTTGCCTCTTAAAGGGCCCCCACACGGTCACAGTGACAGTCAAATGTCACTGTGAGTCTTGGAGGGAACATGCAAATCACAGCAGGCCTGGCCACCTGACACAGACATAGTTGGGGTTCTCCAGAGGGAAACTTTGTCAATTGGGCTCTAGGCCCGTTCATCACCGTGGCCTGCTCTATGTTAGGGTCATGGGAGCCCAAGTGCTGACAGGTTCCAGGGCAGAGGTCTGCAGGCAGGGGCCAGCCTCTTCCCTTCGGTGCCACCTCCTCAAGGGAGCATCGTACCTGTCAGTGTGTGGTGGGGTCCACAGGACGCAGCGCTAAAGCCATTCCCAGGGGAGGTGCATGTGTGACAAACCCCACAGAAGGATGTCAAGAGATGTGACCACAGAGTCAGATAACAAAATGCGCTCACTTAGCCTCTGCCAGAGAAGAGAGTACTGGACTTGAAGGCCTCACTAGGAATGATTCAAAGATGAAGAAAATACCTACATGAACAGAGTTCATTGTTGGAGTCTCTCTAAACTGGCTTTACATGGGGTGGGAAAAAATTGAGGTGATAATGACCAAACATTTCCAAACTGGGAAGAAATTATAACCCCATCAATCCATGACACTCACTAAACCTCAGCATAACAGTCAGAGACCCGCAAGGTGCATCACAATCAAATTGCTTAAAACCATGACTAAGAAAAAACTCTACGAGCAGCCAGAGAGCAGACCCATGTGCAGGTGAGAGTCCCAGCACAATTCTACTTTTTTTCTGGACCTCTTGAAGGCCAGAAGATAGAACTATAATTTAAAATACTGAATGAAGTAAGAATTGTCAACCCAGAATTCTATACCCAGCAAAGATACTTTGCAAAGCAATGGGAAAATAAAGAAAATGTTCAGTGTACAAAAGTCGAAAGAATAAAGGAAACAATCTCACAAACCTGCATCTACACAAAGGAATTAACACTGGAAGGGCTATTATTACATGGATAAATATAGAGGACTTTTCCTTAGGTACCATTAAAAGTTAATTCACTAAATAGTAACAGCGGTAACAGAGTATGGTTTACAGCATGTACAGGAAAGGAAAATAGGGAAAGGAGGAAAGACAGAAGCATTCTGCCGTGAGAGTCTCCTCTGCCAGAAGGAGTGTGACATCAGTAGAAAGTGACAGTGATTACTTAAATACCATACTATAAACTCCAGAACAATCAGGAAACACGCTCTAAAGAGTTACAATTGCTAAACCAAGGAAGGAGATAAAATGGAATCATAAAAGTGCCTCAATTTTCCAACAGAGGAAGAAAAAGAAAATGGAACAAAGAGCAGATGGGACAAGTAGAAAATGAAGAGCAAGCTGGCAGTTTTAAACTCAACTATATCAATAATCACATTAAAATGTAAATGGGCTAAACACCCCAATTAAGACTCAGAGATTGCCAGATTACAAGGGAAAAAAAAAGCAACACCCAACTATATGCTGTCTATAAGAAATCCATTTTAAACATAAAGAATTTTTTTTTAAAAAAGCCATCTGCTTTCCTTAATACACCCAAGCTGCTGAGTGCTACTAGGGAAGAATTACACAAATGGGGGTATTATCTCTGCTATAAATTCATGACGTCCACCTTTCCTCTTCTACTTCCCGTGGCAAATAATCTAAGACTTCCACATGCTTGCCCCAGTACCTGTGTTTCCTACATCACAGAAAAAAACACTCAACTGCCCACCTCCTCCCTATAAAGCTCCACACTCCATACTCACCCCTACCTCCTTTTCACCCAATTCAAGCAAGTGTCAAGGCAGGAGGCAGAGTGAGGGAAACGTCCTGGGGCTGGGGGAGACCACACAGCACCCTGCTGTGCCCACACTTGCTGGACGTCTGGTGAGAGCCTGAGGAGCATGCACTCTAACTGCTCTAGAGAGGCCAAGCGGTGACCCTGTGGTCACCATGTCACTGTTCACTGCTCTTCACAGACCCCCACTCCCAACATGCAGGTTGAAACTCACACTTGATTGCAAAGAAGTACAGTACCCCTGGCTCTACCCCACAATCTGGAGACAGTGCTTCTCTTGGGCTGCTTCTCCCAGGCCCATTCCTCACACTGCTGCCTTCGAGGATGACTTCAGCAACCACTTCGGTAGGAGGGGCTCTCAGGCAGCCCTGGATTCCTCAACCCACAGAGCAACAGGAGACCCCAGAAGTCCCACCTCTGGCGAAGTGTGCTTTCTCATTTCAGAAATCCTTGTCTAGCCCTGCAGTCTACTCTGGGCTTAGACAGCCTTCTGACACTCAGTGCCCCGTATCTACACAGTCACCATTGAGGTTTATGTCTAGATGTCCCCACAAGGCCTCATACATTCATAGGTGGGACTTTTAGAAGACAGTTGGATTATGGGGCTTATAGCTGACTTGCTGTTAGGTGGGATCTGGTCTGAAGAGACAGGTAATTGGGGTCATGGCCTGGAAAGGCTGATCTTCCCTGGCCCCTGCCTTCCCTCACCACTTCCTGTCTGCCTGGCCCCTGCCTTCCCTCACCACTTCCTGTCTGCCTGACCCCTTCCTTCCCTTTCTACTTCCTGTCTGCCTGGCCCCTGCCTTCCCTCACCACTTCCTGTCTGCCTGGCCCCTGCCTTCCCTCTCCACTTCCTGTCTGCCTGGCCCCTGCCTTCCCTCACCACTTCCTGTCTGCCTGGCCCCTGCCTTCCCTCTCCACTTCCTGTCTGCCTGGCCCCTGCCTTCCCTCACCACTTCCTGTCTGCCTGGCCCCTGCCTTCCCTCTTCACTTCCTGTCTGCCATGCCAGTAGCTGCTTCTCTTCCATGACATCTCTGCATTGTGGGCCTTCCTAGAACCAGCTAACTGTGGACTGTAAATATTACAAACTGTGACACAGTGTCTCCGCCCCAGGTGACACACATGCTCTGAAAGGAAATATGCATACTACAGTGTGCTCCATATAACAATCCTTCAGCTGGGTGTGGTGGTCCATGCCTATAACCCCACCACTCAAGAGGCTATGGCAAGAGGATCATCACAAGTTCGAGGCCATCCTGGGCTACATAGTGAGTTCAAGAGCAGCCTAAACTACACAGCAAGACTTCCTCTGAATACAAAAACAAAAAGCAGAACAGCCCTGACTCCATCTACTTAAGGACTATGATGTTGTCAGATGGGTCAGCAGATCCTCACATGTGCCTCCTGCAAGAAAAACAGCCTCTCTTCTCTGTGGTAGGTGAACAGACTCCTCCCACAAACAGGAAGACATGGAACACAGCTACTCAACTGGAGACAAGGTCATAAAGAGGCCCTGCACCACCTGCCCGCTGGGCTGTCATGGCCCACATGCTGTGGGATGCCAGCTCCCTTGAGGAATGCAAGACAGAGGCCAGCCAGCAGGGGACAGAGAAGGGCAGCAGAAGCCAGCTGCCAGCCAGCAGGGAGCTGAGGTGCTGTGGTCTGGCAAGTGTCCCCTGAAGACCTCTTTGTTAAAGGCTTGGTGCCTACACCACAGTGCTACTGGGGGAGGTAGGACCTAGTGAGAAGAAGTGAGGTGATTGGGAGTGGGCTAGTGGGGATACCGACCTAGCTACTTCCTCTTCCTAGCTCTCTTTTGCTTCCCACCAGGAGGTGAATGGCTTTGTTCTCCACCATGATGTGCTGCTTCACCAAAGGCCCAAAAGTAATAGGGCCAAGTGGCCATAGGCTGACTCCTCCAAAACCGTGAGCCAAATCAAGCTTTCTGCCGTGAAAGTTGATGTTACTCTGCTTTCTATCTCTGTGACAAAATATCTGAAGTAATCGACTTTAAAAGAAAAGTTTATTATAGTTTCAGAGGCCTCAGCCCATGGTCACATTGCCTTTGCATGTGTGGCAAGGGCAGTGTGTGGGGGCAAGAGAATGTGCTAGAACAAAGCTGCTACCTCTTGGGCACTGGGAAGGAGAGAGAGGAGAGTTGTGGTCTCACTGTCTCCTTCCAGAGTGCACCCCAATAACCTAACTTCTTACCACTGGGTCCCACCTACTGAGGGTCCACCAGCTCCCCATAATATCACAGGCCAACAACCCAGCCTTCAGCATGTGAACCTTCAGATGACGTCCAGGTGCAAATGACAGCAATCAGTCATCATGCATGCTTGTTATAATGACACAAAACTGACACACCAGGCCCACCCAGAGCCAGCAGTGAGTCTTCCAGCTCTGGGCTTTCTTCAAATGACCACAGTCAGCCCACACCTCAACATGACAGACAGAGCTGAGCCAGGGCCCCACCTGTCCCTCATAAACTGTAAGATAAAACAACTGCCACTTAATGTGACCAAGTTTTGTGAGTAATTCTGTGCCTCAGACTCAGGCGCCAATTCTGATATTCCTTAGAAGCTTCTAGAAATAGATACTTCCAGCCTAGAAATTTAAAAGTGTAGGTCAAAGCTCTTCATTATGTACTAGGTTCTGGAAACTTCTTTCCAAAAAGGGGACATTTCCCAAAATGTGACTCAAGAGGTAATTATAGTGCAAAGTGTGCTCAGGTCTGTAATCCCAGGATGCTGAGAAGCTGAGGTGGGAGGATTGCCAGGGTGAGTCCAGCCCGGACAATTTAGCCACTTAGCACAACCCTGTCTCAAGATAAAAAACAAAGTACTGGAGATGTAACTCAGTGTGAATTCTCCGGTTCAACCCACAGTACCACAGGGGCAGGGAGGCATTCATTTTTAAAACATCTGAGCTTATTGTTCTATATATTAGAAAAGCACTGCTTTTCCATTTTCAGTGCTGATGGATCTCTTAGGGCCCAAAGGGACTTTCTGTGAACAGAGCAGTATTCACTACTAATTGTAATTTAGGCAATGTCCCAATTATCAATCTTAAGAAGTCATTAGATAATTAGGATTCTTCTAGGTATTAATCAATGTGGTCCTAAATATTTACAGTTGTTTGCAACTTATAAAAATTATAGATGTAACAAAATAAATTTTCCCAATCAATATAAACTTCGATTACAAACTTAACCCTGCACTTCTGGGTACTTAATTAAAATCCCAGTTCTAACATATTAATTCCCTTTAGTGCTCCAAGCCCCTTCAGATGCAAATGATCCCATAAAAATTGCAAAACTGACTAATGCCCTCATTTCCAAGGAGTTACAATAATGTTGGTAACACAGCTTTAATTTATCACTTTTTAAAAAATCTCACTCTTACATATTCCCAAGGTTACATTCTTTACGTTGTCCTAGGATTTCAATAACTATCAGTTCAATCACTGTTATTTTATACCTTTCTGGAATTCTAGATATTTTACCAGATGCCAAAGAAAGAGAATATCATGTTGACCTCACTGGGGAGTGGCAGATCGTGGGTGGAGCTTTGGTGTGGACCTGGCTAAACAGATCAAGTGGATTCAGACCGGAGCCGAAGAGCCCCGGGGGTAAGTTTCTGCTTATTACAAAGAGACTACACTTGTCGTACCTGGGGTCTTTATGCATTGGTCTTCCTTAATGATGTTAACTTTCTTTCGTGTCTCGATGTCTTTCCTAGGAACAAAGTGCTCTTGAAGGTTTGTATGTGGCCTCTACTCATTCTCCAATAATGATCACTCGTCACTCTGGTCTATTAGCATAACTGGAAACTCATGGGCATCTGTCTTACTGGTGTCTTGTTATAACTAGAAAATCATCCAGAGGTATTGTTCTTTGAAAAGAGGCAAGTCTAGGGTTGGTGCATTTTCATCTAAGAACATTTGATTGATTTGTCATCAAAGAACACTTGATTGATTTGTCATCAAAGAACACGAGCTTGTTCTTCAGTTGGTTACTTTGTGAAATCAGCTAGGCTCACCCATGGCTGCAGCACTTTCTACCTGCTACCTGCGCTTCCTTAGAATTCACGATACCATTTCTTTATATTGGTTCTTTGATCTGGCTGACAAATTTCAAGTCATTCTTTTTTGCTCACACTAAAAATCCATAGCCATATATTATAAACAGGTATGTGTTTACCAAAAAAGTAAAACCTCCACAGATAGCAACACTTTTCCACTCTTAAAAATGAGGAGAATAAGGCATATTCTATGAAATTCACCCTCTCCTAGAATCACCATTTTTATACTTATTTTTAACTGTTGTGACATGATTTTTCTTGCCCCACAAACCATGCCCTCAACTCCCAACAAAATCTTTTCTCTTTTAGCTGCAGAATAGTTTCAAACACCAATATTTGGGTCCTGGGGATGTGTGTGCACTTCAGTATAGCAGAAATGTTTCCATTGTTTCTTTGGGAGTATTTTTTCTAAAAGAACTGTCAACAATTTTTCTTTTAAGGTCACATATTACTACTGATTTCTCCAATTGGCTGCATTACCATTTTTTCCAGTCGTTCCAGTGACATATGAGTCCACCGACCTCCAGGACATCCTCTCCAGGATTGAGGTGCTACAGAGATGAGCAGCTTCCTTTTTTGGTTTCTTTAACATTTTCAAATGAGGCAGTGGGAAAACAAATTGTGAGCAGTAGTGTACAGGCAGTGCCGGAATATGACAAAGACCTTGACCATGAACTATGACTGCTGGGAGATGGAACCAACCTGGGAGTAACCCCCGAGTGTGCACCTCACCCTCACCTGGGAGGTCCTTCCTGTAACCAGGCATCACAGGCTGGGGGGCTTCAAGCAACAGAAGTGACTTGCCCCCTTCTAGAACCCCCAAGCCCTGAGGTGAGCTGTCGGAGGGAAGTGCTCCCTGAAACCTGCAGGGGAGACGCCATCCTTGCATCTTCTTAGCTTTTAGTGGTGGCTCATGTCCGTGAGGTCTTTGGCTGGCAGTGGCACCTTTTCAGTCATCTCTGTCATCACATGGGCATCCTTCCGTGGGTATCTGGGCATCTGTGTCTCCTCTTCTTATAAAGACACAAGTCACTTTGGATTAAGGACCCAGCGGACTCTGCCAGAGCTCTGTCCTCACTAATTACATTTGCAGTGACTATGTCCAAGTAAGGTCACCTTCCCAGGAGCTTTGATTGATCTTAGCTCATACTACTAGGCCTCACAGGGGCAGAGCACAGCTTCGGTCTGGTGCATATTCGAGCCCCCTCTTCAGTCTCCAACAAGGCAGGCTTGGGAGTTGGGAGGCAGCAACGCTCCAGTTAGTGTGACTTGGATCTTAAATGGCCCTAAAAAATGTCCCTATGTTGAAGTCTTGCTCACAGCCATGAGGCTACCGGAAGGCAATGAAGCTAAAGGGAGATGAGGGCAAGCAGAAGGAAGTGAGGTTCCTGGGGGCGGGCCCTGGAGGAGACACTGAGGTTCTGGGTGCTTCCTGCTTCTGTGTCCTGGCTGCCCTGAGGCCAGCACTTCCACCATTATGGAAGATCCCAAACTAATGGGGTCCAGTGAACAGGTACTGAGCCCTCCAAAAACACAAACCAAAGGAAACGTCCCTCCTCATAAGTTCTCTCAGGTGTTTCTAACAGAAACGGAAAGCTAACACAGGCGTATCCAGCTCCTGGTCAGCCCAGGGCTCCTCCCACAGCCTCAAACTGCTTTCAGCCTGTAGCCCCAATCACAGGGACAGCTGCTTTCTCCTTGTGTTCTAGGCAGAGTCAACCAAACAGAGCGGCTGGGTGGTCAGAAGTAAAACTGAGAGTGGTAAGGTAGCTTGGGGGGGGGGGGGCCCACACTCATCGAATTTCCAACACGGAGTTTTCTAAGCTATAAAAAGGTTTCCCCACTTTGCTCCCAGAGAAACCTTAAGCCTACACACAGGAAGCATGATGCTCATAATCCACAGAGTTCTGTTTTTGGTTCCTACCATTTGTGCAGCTGCGCACTCTGCCAGAATCGAGGCTGGCTTCTTTCTGCTTGTTTCTTTTTTTCTTTTATTTAATTTAAAAAGAAGAAGGAGAAAGAAAAAAAACAAAACAAAACAGAAAGAGGGTAGCAACAATACAGAATTCCAAAGGGGAAAGAAAAAAAAGAACAACAACCACAACAAAACAAAAACAAAAATACTAAGAAATCGCCACTTGGTAAGTTACATACTTTCATCATTGGAAATAGTTGTTCAAGTTACAAAGTTAAAACATACAAAGTAGACATTCAAACAATGAGCCTGTTAACGGTTCTACTCAACATTCTAACAAAAACAGTAATATGGTCATCCATCTTACACGCTTAAACATACATGCAGTTATATCCTTTAGAGCACTTTCCTTTCCTCTGTTTTTTACAGTAGCAATTACACATTTTGGGTTTTATTACTCCTACAGTTTTTATTACTTTTTACACTAGAGATACAATGTGATATTTATAAATATGATTCTTATTTATTTCACTAATGAGGATAGTCTCAAGTTGTCTCCATTTCCCTTTGAAGGCCTCAAGATCATTTTTTATAGCTGAGTAATATTCCATTATATAAAAATACCACATCTTTTTCATCCACTGTGCTGTTGATGGGCATCTTGGTTGTTTCCAAGATTTAGCTGTTACATAGATTTAGCTATGAACATGGATGCACATATATCACTGTGATATGAACTTTTCAGTTTCTCTGGGAAAATACCTAGGAGGGGAATAGCTGGGTTGAATGGAGCTTCCAGTCCTAGCCTTCTGAGAATTCTCCATACTGATTTCCATAGTGGTTGTACCAGTCTACACTCCCACCAACAGTGGAGCAGTGTTCCTTTTTTCCCCACAGCCTCACCAACATTTGCTATCAGTTGATTTCTTGATGGCAGCTGTTCTTTCAGGAGTGAGATGAAATCTCAGTGTTGTTTTAATTTGCATTTCTCTAATGACCAGTGATGGTGAACATTTCTTCATGTATTTGTTTGCCATTTGTATATCTTCATCTGAGAACTGTGTGTTCATCTCAGCTGCCCATTTTTGGAGAGGGTCTTTGAATTTGGGGGGGTTGATGTTTTTCAATTCATTATATGTTATTGATATAAGTCCTTTGTCTGAGGGGTTGCTGGCTAAAATTCTTTCCCATTCTGTGGGTTTTCTTTTCACTCTGAGGGTGATTTCTTTTGAAGTGATTGTTTCTTTATCGTAATCTGCAGCAGCTCACAAGACTGTGTATTGTCCCCTTTCTTGAAGCAAAACACAGACACAGAACAAATTTATCAAGGTCAAGGGCACTTAATGTCCTGTGACAGATCCATTTCACCATTGCTGTGTGCTTCTGCATCTTATTTGATCAGTATACACTGAGGCTTGGCTCTGTGCTAGGCACTGGACAGTGCCTGCCTTCAGGGAACTGTCACTTTTTCTGGGGAGTAGGGGGAGAAATGTTTAAATCTCAGACACGAATTATAGGTTATGAAGCATGCTTTATGCATGGGCATGCAGAAGGCCATTAATCAAATGCAGATCATGGATCTAGGCAGGCCTCGCTGTGGTTTTAAGGGAAAATGAATCCATTGTGCACGCAAACAACCCTTATTGAGAAGAACAGCCTGACTCTGTCTCAGAAAGCAAGATTGAAAATTAATCAGTGATGGGTGCAGAAGAACTTAATGGGGAACCAGACACCTACACTTATCACTTAGCCTGTATCTTGGTTACTTTTCTCTCATTGCTGAGACAAAATACATGACACCCAAAATGAAAGAAGGAAGGGTTTGTTTAGCTCACAGTTTGTGGAGGTTTCAGTCCCTACTCAGCTGGCTCCAAGGCAGGGTGGTGTGGCTAAGGCGCAGCCATTCATGGCAGCTATAGCAGATACCGAAAGCAACAAGAGCAAAAGGGCAAAAGGGAGGAGCATGCCACCTTCCCTCCCTTATATTATATGCAAACTACCTGCCCCAGAGTAGGTGCAGCTCTCACACCACCAATCCCAGCACTGGAAGATGAACCAATCCCAAACTCTGGATTCAGCCATCTTTGAAAGTCTCCCCCTGCCATGACTGCATAAGGCTCTGGGGGGACATGCAGACACAGACCACAGTAGCCCATAGCTGTGGCCATTCTCTGGAATTGGTCTTGTCTGTAGCATGTGGATGGCAAGGCTGGGAGGCCCGAGAGGCTGGCTTTCCCACCGTGCTTCTGTACACCCATCTATCACCAGTGGCAACTTGCACTCCAATTCTGGCACCAGCCATCCAGAAATGGCACAGACCCCACAAATTAAGAACTCAGAACTCCACAAGATTGTCTTCACTTTAGACACCAGCCACAACATCAGGGTCCCCAGGCCATTCCCATGCCTGAACAACTGGCTAAGAATCCAGGGGTTCCCACAACTCCCCTTGGGTTCAATTAACTCAAGTAACTCAGAACTTATCCAAGCTCTACACTGATGACTTAATTTTTCTTACACAAAATGCACAGAGAACAAGGTCTAGATTCAGGTCTGGGAGGATCTTAGACACAGAACACCGATGTGCTCCCCATGAGCCATGGATGTTCCCTCCTGGTATCTCAGTGTGCTCACAAGGATGGCATCACCAGGACAGGGTGTCTGAGGAAGACCATCAGGCACAGCAGAGATGTGGCAGAGATGTCACAGAGCACAGACATGCACCTGGCCTTATAAACAGGGAACAGCACACAGGGAGCTAAGATCTCTTGAGACCAGTCCTACTCCAAGGGGGGCTTACCCTGGGGCAGAGGATAAATAGAGGCCCCTACTCATGACAGACACCTGTGGCATCAGCTGCTAGAAAAGCCTGTGGCTCCCACAGTCTGGAGAGACACATTGTCTGGAGAAAGAACCCAGTTCATGCTGCCTAGCACAGATTTAACACGCAGCCCACTGAGATTTGGGGAAGCAGCCGTGCAGCTGTCCCCAGCAGTGTGGCTGCACCAGCTCTGTGATCATGGCCCCACTCTCTTCCAACCCAGAAAGTACATGGATGGCCCACCCTGAGTGGTTCAGCTTGGAGGGGACCCCAGGAAAGAGCTGGGTAGCACTGCCCACCCATCCTTGAGCCCTGGGAAGCAGCCAGCCCTGAGCAGCTCAGGCCACAAAGGGCCAGGGGAGCAGAGAGAGACCCTGCCCACTCAGCCACCCAAGGCCCAGAAGCGGCTGACAGCCTTGCCCATCCATCCTCCTGAGCCCAGGAAGCAGCTGGGCAGCCTGTTCAAAGGTTGGACCCCTGCAGCCTGAGAAGCAGACAGGCGACTCTGCCCACCTACACTTGGCTACAGGAGGAAGGCCATGTCCAGTAGGTTGGCCCCCAGAGGTCCTGAAAAGTTACCTGCGCCACTCTCAGTCACTGTCAGGTGCCTCATCTGGGCTACTGGGATGGCCCTCGGATATTGAGACGTATCCTGTTCCACTGCTCGGCACACTGTGTCAAACCCCGTGGGCCCACTGGGGTGTCCCCACTCCACACTACCTA
>PVJX010044312.1:0-13249 GCA_004027295.1 Dolichotis patagonum
CCAGGGGTGTAGCTCAATGTGAAGACTCTGAATTAAATCCTCAGTATCAAATAAACAAACCTATAAATAAATAAATGTAATGTATAGGACAGGAAAAGGTAATGATGAAAGCTTGATCTTTCTGAATAGATCTTGCCTCATAAATTTAAGTTTGATAACAAATGCTTTACATAGTTTTTAAAGGTTAAGATGAAAGAAAGCATTCTCTAACTATAGAAAAACAAAAGCAAGAATGAAACAGATAAGTCAGGTGCATCTCAAGTATCTCCAGTAATCACAGAGAATTACTTCAAGTATTTTTGCAACAGTATTTTGAAGGCAGAACTTCTAGAGGTAGTTGATGACAGACTCCCTTTATCCTCACCTCACAAGGTTACTTCATGTGTTGGATCCAGAAGTAAGCTTGAGCTTAGGACATTAAAAATGAAACAAAAGGCTAGGCAGACCTGGCATGTTAATAAAGTTTGTATTCATGGAAAGGTTTGACAACAAAACAACTTCTGGAATGGCAGAGTAATAACCTCTGTAAATCTGGATTTCAATAAATGCAATGAAAACAAAAGCAACAATTGCCCAAGTAAGGGTTTTTTTTTCAGAATTCCACAAATTAGCCAAAGGTTTATAACAACCTGAAGAGCATTCATTCAGGAAAAAATCCTGAACCTTGATAAGAATAACAAGTTTATAAAAATTTAACTTGTTAGGGACCAGGGCTATAGCTCAGCGGCACAACACCTGCCTGGCAAACATGAGGTCCTGAGTTCGATTTCTGGTATCAAAAAAAAATCTAACTTGTTATAGAACCACATACCTCTTTCTGACATCTATAGAACATTGTTCAGTAGCGCACATGGAACATTCTAGAAAGTAACCCATATGTTAGCACATAATGCAAATGTCAGTATATTTAAAAGGAATAAATCATACAAAGTATGTTTTCTAATCATAATGGAATGAAATTATAAATCAATAGCAGGAGAAAAATAGCAATTTAAAAATAAGTGGAAATTAAACAGTATACTGCCAACTACCGAGAAAGTTAAAAAAAAAAACAGAAGATTGGTTAGAAAAATACTTTGAGACGAACAAAAATGAAACCACCAAATATCAGAAGTTATCAGATACAGATAACACAATGCTTATAGAAATTTATAACTGTAAATACCTACATTAGAAAATAAGAAAGATTTCAGATCAATCACACAAGCTGCCCCTAATAGGCAATGAAAAAAAAAGAACAAACTAAATCAAAGCAAGCAGAAGGATGGGAATATGAAAGATTGAAGCAGAAATAAACAGAAATCACTAGATGTCTTTCTCACTTTCTCATCATTGAAACAAATTACCCAACATCTGCAGCTTACAGGACAGGTTTATTTTGACTCATAGTTTCAATTTATGATTGGTAGGCTCAAACACAGAGATGGCATGGTGGTGGGCCTAGTGTGTAGGAAAGCTGCTCCTGTCATGGTGGCCAGGAAGCAGAGAGAAGGGAGAAGCCAGGAAGGGAGATTTACTCTTCCATGCCTCCAGTGACCTGCTTCTTCCTCCTCTTCCAACCAGGCCCACCTCTTAATGGCACATTCAGTCTTGGATTCATAAGTGGATTAATCAACTAATGAGTGTAGCATCCACATTATCCAATTATCTTTCAAAACCTCCATCTCTGAACATACTAAACTTTGAGGGACACTGTAGATTTAAGCTATAGATACCAACACAGCAGAGAAAAAACAAGGAAACTAGTAGTTCTTTTAAAAGATAACAAAATTGGTGTAACTTTCACTAGACTGACCAAGAAAACATAAGACTCAAATTACTAAAATCAGGAATGAAAGAGAGCGTGTCACTAGTAATCTCATAAAATGAATTATAAGGAAATACTGTGAAAAACTGTAAACCAACAAATTACATAATTTAGGAATATTGGACAAATTTCTAGTAAAATACAAATTCCAAATCTAACTTGAGAAAAAAAATAGAACATCTTAATAGGCCTACAAAAGTAAAGACATTCAATTCATAATTTACAAACTTCATAAAAAAAAGTCCAGGTCCAAATGGTCACATTGGTGAACATCACCAAATATTCAAAGGAGATTTAATATTAGTCTTTCATTAATGCAAGGGATACAGCAATTCTATTCTTAGATATAGTCTCAAAAGAAATGAAAACATGTCCATATAAAAGCATTTACATGAACATTAATAAGCAGTTTTTCTTCATAGTAAATATTAGGAGGAAAAAGGTGGAAACACTCCCAAATAACCATCAACTGGTGAATAAGAAAATATGGTATATTCAGAGAATAAGATACTATTCATCCATTAAAAAGAAGTAAATACTTTTATGTTTTATAACAAGGATGAACCTGAAAAGCATTACACAATATTAAAGAATCAATTCACAAATGACCAAATATTTTGTGACTGTGTTTATATGACCTTTTTAAATAGGCAAAACTAGAGAGATAAAAATTATATTAGCGGTTTCCTGTGGCTGATGGTGATATAACAGAAGTGGAAAAGGACTGTTAATGAGTATGGGGTTTCTTTACGGGGTGATGAAAATGCTCTGAAATTAGACTGTTACATGTAATCCCAGCACTCTAGGAGGTTGAGGCAGGAAGATAGTAAGTTCAAAACCAGACTTGGCAACTTAATTAAACCCTCTCAAAAAAGGAGAGTGGCAGTGTGGAAATGTAGCTCAGTGTGAAAGTCTTGGGTTTAATTCTCAGTATCACAACCAACTAATCAACCAACCAATTAAATTAGACTGTGCAAAATATTAGATTGCATTGTTGGTTATATAAAAATTCTGTGAGTACACTACTTTGAACACTTTAAATGGATGAATGATACAGTATATTACATGAATAATATATCAATAAGCTACTAAAGAAATAACGAAAACCAAAAACAGCCCAGTATTTTAGCTGTAATCTCTAGTGGTATACAGATTAAGGAAAGACAAAAAGAATTCCAAAGAAACATAAAACTAGATTCAGTAAGTTTATTGTTAACAGAAATTGTACTTAGAAACTAGCACATATATATGCATGCATAAAATGGGACAAAGTACTGTATTATGACTATTAGGAACCAATTTTTATAGCATAAAAGAGACACAAATATAAAATTAAGGGAAAATCCTCTAATCTTAGCAATAGTTTTGTCCACTATTACAGAAGTAATAACTATGATAACCCACTGCCCATACTGTGGTATCTAAATCCACTTTTCACTGAAAGGATCCAGCCTCCTTGAATCAAGAGCTCATTTTAGTACTAGTTAGGAAATTTTCAAGGTTAGCAGGGAACACTTTATAAATAGCAAAAGAAGTTATCAAAGCCTATTAACAGGAACTCACTTGAAGAGATTTACACTGGCCAGACATGGAACAATTGGAACAATCAAAAGAATAGTGTCAGGGCCTAATGGCGTGGCTCAGCAGTAGAGCAATTACCTAGCACATGAGAGATAAGCACAAACCTTCTTTGCATTTTGCTTGCCTTCACAGTCAGTACAGGGTAACAGAGGCATTGGCCAACCTACTGATCAACCTGATTTTGGATGAAGCAAACACCTGGGGAAATAAGGTAAGCCCAGAGGGTTGGCTGCTGCAGGGAAAAACAACTGGCTAGACCAGTAGTACTAGCTCCCAAAAAAGTCCATGGCTTAGTAAACTGCAAAAATAGCGTGATGTTTTACTGTAAAAGTGATTTCTTCCACATGGTAAACTAGAGTTAGAGAAAAAATCCAGTGAATCCCACCATATTTGAGAGGATTTAATCAAAAGCCATTTGGGGAAGGAGTTAATTGTTTAAAACTAAGCCACAGGACAACTTCATTTAGGGTTTTTGTTGTTACCCTAGCACAGTGAATGGAGGGGAGATAGCCACAAGAGACAATTGCAGAGAGGGTGTGGGATAGATATAGATGCCCTGCAAAGTTTAAATTTAGGCCAGGAAGGACATGAGGCCCTACTCCCTGTGGTGAGAAGCCAGGGCCAGTGAGTATGGCTTTGTGAGGCAGCTAGATTTGAAAGTACTGGCATTAAGTCCAGAGGTCTGCTTGAACTCCCACCCTAATGCCTACAATGAGCACAGAGATCAGTGGTTTGATTGTTCTTCACATCTACCAAGATGAGCAAGGATATGCCTTAGCTGAACAGTTGCCACAGTCTGGGGTATGAGGACAAAGAGGCCACTGGAGCAGGGGAGAGAACTTAACCCACAGGTCATAAACATAGGCAGAGAAAACTGTGGTAGATATTTACTGTATGCTGATATTTAATTTGTCTTTATGTTTATACAATATTTCCAAGAGTGAAAGAATATCCACTCTTGACTGAACAATCAATCACCTCAGTGGAGAGAAAATTTTCATTTTTAATACTTTTTCATTGTTGTTTTTATTTATATTTTCACCTTTTAATATTTAACTTTTTTCTCTTTCATTTTCTCTTTTTATTTTCTATTTTTTTATTTTTTGTACCAGGGATTGAACTCACGACTGCACACTTGCAAGACAGGTGCTTCTGTCGTTGAGCTAAATACCTGGCATCCCTTTTTATTTTTTCATCTTTTCCCTTTTTTAAAAAAAATTTCATATTTCCCTTCTTTTTTTACTTTTCTCCTTTTGCCTCCTTTTATTTTTCCAATTATCTTTTTTCTTTTTAATTCCTGTTTTTATCACTTTTGTGTATTATTATTATTATTATTATTTGGTACTGGGGATCGAACTCATGACTGTGCACTTGCAAGGCAAGCACTTATGCCACTGAGCTAAATTCTCAGCCCCTTGTGTATTATTTTTTAACTTCTTTGTTTATGGTATACTATATTTGCATCTTAGGCCTTTTTTTTTGTACCAGGGATTGAACTCAGGACCATGCATTTGCAAGGCAAGTACTTACACTGATGAGCTAAATCCCCAGCTGATTGTCCACTTTTTATGCTTTAATTTTGTAACTTAAACAACTATTTATAAGATGACAATATGTAATTTATCAACTCGTGATCTCTTAGTGTTAATTTTTTTTGAAATTCTGTGTTATTTCTACCTTTTTTTCTGTTTTTCTTTTTTTTTTCTTTAAATAAAAAAAGAGTATGGTCTCAAGGTGCACAATTTACCTAGAAATGTCTCAAATTTATCCTTCTTTATGGCTAAATAGTACTCCATTGTATTTTAAAAAACACACATATCTTCTTTATCCATTCATTGGCTGATGGACATCTCAGCTGTTTCCAAGATTTAGCTATCACAAACTATGCTGCCATAAGCATGGGTGTGCATATATTGCTATGGTGTGAAGCTTTAATTCTTTCAGGAAGATAGCAAAAAGGGAAATAGCTGGGTCCACCAGCATTTGTTTTGGGTTGATTTCTTGATGATAGCCATCAGACACACATGTGTAAATATCATATTTTTTCTCTGGTGTGAGAAACCAAAAGTGTACATAAGAACCAAAATGTCTAGTAGATATTGTAAAATATTCAAATGAGAAGTGGAACTAGGGAGGGAGGAGGGAGAAAGGAAGGAAGGAAAAAATGAGAAGAGAAGGAAAAACTGGAGATGAAGTTTTTGTAAATTAGGAAGGGAAGAAGGGCTAAAGGGAATGGGTAAATAGAGAATCAAGTTATATCATGTACAGATACAAATTCCCTATGATGAAAGTGACCATTATGTATATCTAAAATGTGCCAATAAACATAACTTTAAAAAAATAGTGGAGACCACCCAGAAGACCTCAACAGTCAACAGAAGTGTTGGTCACCCCTCCCCCACACCCAGAAGACCGAAGCAGCTGACAAGAGTGTTGGTCACTCCTCCCTCCAACTTTAGTACCTCAGTGGGCCAGTGTGAACAATGGGTGGGAACATCTCAGTGAACCCTCCCCCTCCAGAGGACCTCAGTGGACAGACAAGAGTGTTAGTGAGCCCTCCCCCATGCAGAAGACCTCAGTGGGTTGTCAAGAGCCTCAGTGACCTCCCCTCCCCACCCAGAGGACCTTGACAAGCAGGTAAGAGCACAGGTGACCACTTCTTCCATACACAGGAACCCAGGTGGGCTGGTGAGAGTGCCAACAAGGTTTTCCCCCACCCAGAGCAACCCGGCTGGGCCTGTGAGACCTCCAGTAACACAGTAAGGCTCAATCTGGGATGCACAGTATGCACAGGTGGGTCTGGTAACCTGGAAAAACTGAAGCCAAAGTAAGAATGCGAGTTAAGGGTTGGTTCATATCAACATTCTTACACTAGTCAGCCCATGCAACTGGCCCCACAGGAGGAATCCAGGTGACAGACCCCTCCCATTTACTGTGGGACTCAGCAACTGAGTGAACATCAGCCACACAGTAGGACCCTAAACACACACAACAGGCAGTCAAGATTAGCAAATTAAAAAGACTAAAATATTAACCAAGGGGTGAAAATGACAAAACAAAACAGCAAAATGTAATCTCAAATTCCAAGCTCATCTGGAACAAGGACAGGAGACACTGAAATAGAAGATACTGTAAGTCACACACTGGAAATTTCTGAAAAGATAGCAAGTGAAGTAAAGAAACAAACCCATGAGGTTATAGAAGAAATCAGATTTAAAAAATGATCTCTCAGGTTAAAAAAGAAATGACAATGTTAATGAAGAAATTGCTCAGCATAGCTAGAGAAGACAGATAAAAAAAGTATAGGACCATGGGAAAATGATAGAAACCTTGAATCAACAAGAATTAGAGTGCATGAAACAAATTCAAAGAGATATTCAGAATATTAAAAATTCCATTGAAAGCCTACTAAACCACTTGAACAAAACTGAAGATAGACTTGGAGATCTTAAAGACAGGATCGTAGCTAGTGATTATGAAAGGAAAGAACTCTAAAAAATAATAAGGGACCATGAAATAGCAATTTAAAAAAAAACCAATTTAACAACTCCAAGATAATGCAAAGAAAAAAATATAAGATTGATACATGTCAAAGAAAATGCAGGAGTCAAGGAGAACGAGATAGAAAAACTATTTACAGAACTAATAGCAGAAAATTTTCCAAGAATAGGAACAGAATCTGAAATACAGATAAGTCAGGCATGTAGAGGTCCAACTAACCATAACCAAAATAAATCTACACCCACATGTATAATAATCCCAGAAATTCAGCACAAAAAATATTAAAGACTATTTGAGAAAAGAAACAGATTACCTATAAGGAAAGCCCGTTAGAATCATGGCTGATTTCTTAACACAAATCCTCAAGTCAAGAAGAGCTTGGAGTGAAGTATTTGAACTCCTGAAAGAAAATAACTTCTAATCCAGACTGATGTAGCCTGAAAAATTATCTTTCAAAATTAATGGAGAAATAACATACTTTCATGATAAAGAACAACTGAAGAAATTTGTGTCCACCAAACTAACCCTAGAAAGAGTACTGAAAGATATTCTAGATAGAGATAAAAATGACCAAAATTTCCAGAACACACACAGAAAGAAGCTACTAGGAAAGGCAAGAAATTAAACAAATGGGAAAAGCAAGGAACCAACAAGAGGAAAATAACGTGACAAAACCAATACATATCAGTTATAATCATCAATGTAATTGGCCTCAACTCACCAATTAAAAGAAACAGATTGGCAGAACAGATCAAGAAACAAGATCCAATAGTATACAGAATACAAGAAACACATTTAACTTAAAAAGAAACTCATAGACTGAAAGATAAAGGATGAAAACCAATATTCTATTAAAAAATATTCTATTCAACAGGAACCCAGGAAAAAGCAGGGATAGCTATTCTGTCTGTAGACAATGTGAACTTCAAACCTAAAATGAGCAAAAGAGATAAACAAGGTCACTACATACATGATATGAGAAAAATTCAAGATAGAAATCATAAATATATATTCATCAAATATAGGAGCACCCAACTATATAAGACAAATACTAATGGACATGAAAAATCAAATACACAATAACACAATTGTAATAGGGAATCTTAATGCCCCATTGTCACAAAGAGATAGATGAACTAGACAAAAAGTCAGCAAAGAAATAATAGAACTGAATCAAATCAGTGACCAAATGTACTTACTAGAGGTTCACAGAGTGCTCCACTCAACAACATCAGAATACACATTCTTCTCAGATGCACATAGGGCAGTCTCTAAAGTAGACCATATATTAGCCCATAAAACATGCTTAAGTAAATGCAAAGGAATTGAAATTATCCCATGTATATTATTTGACCATATTGCACTGAAGTTGGAAATTAATGACAATAGAAACTGTAAAAGCCACATAAACACAGGAAAATTAAATGCCTTCCTGAAAAACCAATGGGCTACAGATGAAATTTAAAAATTAAACAATATCTACAATTAAATGAAAATGCAGATACAACATACTGGAACCTGTAGGATGCAATCAAAGTGGTCCTAAGAGGAAAATATATAGCAGTGAATTATCATATCAGGAAAACAGCGAGCACAAATAAGCAGTCTAATGCTGCACCTCAAGTTCCTAGAAAAAGAAGAGCAAGTCAAGACCAAAGCTCACAGAAGGGAAGAAATTATAAAGATCAGAGCAGAAATTAATGCAATTGAGGCTTAGAAAGTGATACAAAGAATTAATGAATCAAAGAGTTAGTTCTTCAAAAGAATAAACAACACTGATAAACCCCTAGCCAATCATATCAAGAAAAGCCAAGAAAAAGTTGAAATTCATGCAAAGAGGAATGAAATGGGTGAAATTATTACAGATCCTGTTGAAATCCAGAAGAACATGAATACCTACTTTGAGAACCTTTATTTTCATATGCTGGAAAACACAGAAGAAATGGACAGAGTACTAGAGATGTATAAATTATCAAAGCTGAATCAAGAAGATATAAAAATTTTGAATAACCCAATATCAACTACTGAAGTTGAAAATGTGATTAAAAACTTACCAACAAAGAAAAGACCAGGTCCTGATGGATTCATTGCTGAATTCTACAAGATATTTACAAAAGATTTAATGCCAATACTCCTCAAACTCTTTAATGAAATCAAAAGGGAAGCAACTCTCTCTAAGCCACTCCTGAAGGCAAGTATTACTCTGATACCAAAACAAAAGAAAGACACAGCCAAAAACTAGAACTACAGGTCAGTCTCCCTAATGAACATAGATGCATAAATTCTCAGTAAAATACTAGCAAAGAGAATGCAGCCAACCATCAAGTTTATACACCACAACCAAATAGGATTCATCCCAGGAATGCAGGGATGGTTCAACATACAAAAATCAATAACCATAATACATCACATAAACAGAGCCAAAGACAAAGATCATTTCAATACATGTAGAGAAAGCTTTTGATAAAGTCTAACACTCACTTATGATACAAAAAAAAGCCCTAAAGAAAAGCTCAATAGGTGGTCTGTACCTCAATCTAATAAAAGCTGTCTATGACAAAACTATAGCTAACATCATACTAAATGACAAAAACTGAAAGCATTCACTCTAAAATCAGGAACAAGACAAGGATGTCAATTATCATCACTCCTATTCAATATGGTTCTGGAAATGTTAGCCAGAGCAATTAGACAAGAGAGAGAAATAAAAAGAATAAGGATAGGAAATGAAGAAGTTAAATTATCATTATTTGCAGATGACATGATACTCTTCATAGAAGACCCCCAAAAATCCACCAAAATACTACTAGAGTTAATAAGCAAATTCAGCAGTGTAGCTGGGTACAAAGTCAGCCCTCAAAAATCAATAACATTCCTATATACAAACAACAAACTCACTGAGAGAGAAAAAAGGGAAACCACACCCTTCACTATAGCATCCAAAAAAATGAAATACTTAGGAATAAACCTAAAAAAGGATGTAAAAGATCTACATGTTGAAAACTATAGTGCTCTAAAAAAGATTGACAAGGATATCCGAAAATGGAAAGATATCGCTTCCTCTTGGTTAGAAAGAATCAACATTGTTAAAATAGCCATACTCCCAAAACTGTTATACAGATTTAATGCAATCCTGATCAAAATACCAGTAACATACCTTACAGATCTAGAGAAAACATTCCTAAAATTCATTTGTAAATAGAAGAGACCTAGAATAACAAAGGCAATTCGGGGTAAAAAAGGCAAGTTAGGAGACATCTCAATCCGACTTGAAATTATACTAGAAAGCTACAGTGATAAAAATCAGCATGGTACTGGCAACAAAAAACAAAACAAAACAAAACAAAACAAAACAAAACACCAGACCTGAGGATCAATGGAACAGATTAGACGATGCAAACACAACTACAAAGATACTCAGCCACTTTATATTTGACAAAGGGGCTAAACATGGTCACTAGAAGAAGGATAGCCTCTTTAATAAATGGTCCTGGAAAAATTGGCTTTTCATGTGCTGAACTGAAACTAGATCGACATTTATCATTATGCACTAAAGTCAAAATGGATCAAAGATATAAATATTAAAACAGAAACATTAAATCTACTAGAACACAAGGTAGGTAGGTGTCATGGTTTATGTCGGTGGCTCCCAGGCCTCATGTATTTGCATTGTGCATTTGTGATTGGTTCATTGTCTAGTGCTTGGATTGGTGGTGTCAGTGCTACACCCTCCTAGGGGGTGGAGCCAGGATGTGATGTAATGGCAGGAAGAAGGTGTGTCTCTCTCTCTTGCCGGTTTCCGCTTGCTGTTTGCAGCCGCAATGAACTGGGGCCCTGCCATGCCACCCTGCCTTGGAGCCAACTGAGTATGGACTGAAACCTCCAAAAACTGTAAGAAATACACCTTTCCTTTCCCAACTTTGGGCATCAGGTATTTCATCTCAGCGATGAATAAAAGTAACTAAGACAGTAGGAATCTTGGAGACATATGGATAGGCAAAGAGTTCATGAACTAAGCACAAACCACACAGGAAGTACTTCAAAGAATCAACAAATGGGATCTCATCTTATTAAGAAGTGTTTGCCCTTCAAAAGAAATAACCAACAGAGTGAAAAGAAAACCCACAGAATGGGAAAGAATTTTAGCCAGCTGTCCCTCAGACAAAGGACTTATATCTAGAACATATAAAGAATTTAAAAACATCAGGCCCCCCAAATTCAAAGACCCAATCCAAAAATGGGCATCTGAGATGAACATGAACTTCTCAGATGAAGAAATACAAATGACAAATAAATCCATGAAGAAATGTTCAACATCATTGGTCATCTGAAAAATGCAAATTAAAACAACATTGAGATTTCATCTCACTCTGGAAAGAATGACTGCCATCAAGAAATCAACTAATAACAAATACTGGCAGGGCTGTTGGGAATGTAGACTGGTATGGCCACTGTGGAAATCAGTATGGAGATTCCTCAAAAAACTGGAATTGGAAGTCCTATTCAATCCAGCTATTCCCTTTATGGGTGAATTTTTCCCAGAAAAATTCAAAAGGTCATGTCACAGCAGTATATGCACACCCATGTTTATAGCAGCACAATTTTTAATAGCTAAATCTAGGAAACAACCAAAGTGCCCATCCACTGCAAAATGGATGAAAAAGATGTGGTATTTTTATGCAATGGAATATTACTCAGCTATAAAAAGGATAATCTTGAGGCTTTTATAGGTGAATGGAGGCAACCTGAAACTACACACATAAGTGAAATAAATCAGACTCACATTTGTAAATATTGTATTGTCTCCCTAGTGTAAAATATAAATATAATAAAATGAAAGAGTAGTAAGATCCAAAAGATACAACAGATATTGTAATAATGAAAGGGAAAGAAAGTACTCAAAAGGAAAAAACAACTGGGATAGGGGAATGGAGAAATGGAAGAAAGGAAAAGATTATACATATGTAGGTGTACACATATAACTGTATGCATGTATATGTGTATAAGACACATAACTATACTACTAATTCTCTGTTAGTTCATCAAAAACAACAGCTTGTGCTGTCATTGTTTGTTCAATCATTTTGTATTCCTAGGTCTTGTAACCTGAACAACTACTTCTAAGATAACACTAGGCAATATATTAACTAGTGTTAATTTCTTGTTTTTTTTTAAATTCTATATCACTTCTATCCTTTCTTCGGTTTTGCTTTTTTTAAATGAAAAAAAAAAAGAATCTAGAAATAACCTGACAATGCAACAATGATCATTATATTTTTGGTAAGGGTGCTAATACAATTCAATGGCAAAAGTTGGACTATTAGTCTTTTCTACAAATGGTACAAGGACTGCTGGATATGTACATACTAAAGAATGAGTATTGAGGGCTGGGGATTTAGCTCAGTGGCTTAAGCGCCTGCCTGGCAAACGTAAGGTCGTGAGTTCGATCCCCAGTACCAAAAAAAAAAAAAAAAAAAAGAATGAGTATTGACTTCCCCAACTCACTTCGTATATAAAAATTAGCTCAAAGTGGATTAAAGACCTACATGTAAGAGCTAAAATTATTGTCAAACTACTATAAACTATGCTTATAGCTCAGAGAAAACACAGCTATAAATCTTTGTGACTTTAGACTAGGTAGCATTTTCTTAAATATGACACTGAAAATACAATCAACAAAAGAAAAAAAGATAAAATTGGAGGGTATAAATATTTTTTTTTAATTTTTGGGCATCAAAGGACACCGTCATGAATGTAGAAGGGTAACCTACAGAATGGGAGAAAATATTTGCAATCATATGTTTGATAAGGGTCTAGTATCCAGTATATGCAATGGATTTTATACCTCAACAATGAGTAAACAGCCCAATTCAGAAAAGTGAGAAAAGGACTTGTATAGACTTGTCTATGAAGATATACAAATGGCCTAAAAGCACATGAAAATATGCTCAGTATCATCAGTCATTAAGAAAATGAAAACAAAAATCACAATGAGAGACCAATTCATACTTGCTAGGAATGCTACATGAACACTAACTGAAAATAACAGTACTAATAAGAATATGGAGAAATTGAAATTTTCATACATTTGGTACATGTGGTTGATTCGGGATGCCGGGAGAACAAGGAGCTCCTCCCCTCTCTGGGGGACAGCTGAGAGTGTGGCTGACTTTGAGCAGCCTGAAGGAGAGAGACCCTGGTGCTTCGGGACCTGCACCATGTGGTTGACTCAGGGTGCCAGGAGAACAAGGAGCTCCTCCCCTTTCTGGGGGGCAGCTAAGAGTGTGGCAGACTTTTGGCAGCCCGAAGGAGAGAGACCCTGGTGCATCAGGACCTGCACTGTGCAGTTGACTTGGGGTG
>PVJX010044313.1:0-13251 GCA_004027295.1 Dolichotis patagonum
GGCCTGGAGGAAAGAAGCCAGTACACACTGCACTTGATTGAACTTTACTCTCTGATTGCAGATGGCAGCCTGCATGCTCCAGAGGAGACTTAACCAACAAGAAAAGGGGCTGGGAATTACACTATACACTTGTATGGAAGGAACCAAAAAGACAACAAGAGGGACAAATAAGAAAACAACCCTAGCCCCCAACCCTGAGTACATTGATCCAGGAGAAGTAAATACAAAAGAGAATGAGGGCAGCAAACATGCAACATCAAACAGCAGTAGCAGACATAAAGAGATATCTTCAGGACCTCATAAGCAGGATCAAAACTGAAATATTAATTCAAATTAAACAAGAGATAAGTAGATTAATAAAATAAAGGCTGGGCACCTCTCAAGAAGACACAGACAGAAGAATGGAGAAAAAAAAGACAGAAACATTTAATGAATAAAACAAGAAAAATCTAGAATTCATGAAGCAAATTCAAAGAGATTATCAGAAAAATAAATTCTCCATAGAAAACTGGCAAAACTGCTTGAAAGAAACCAAAGATTGACTATCACAAATTGAACACAGGCTTGCAATCTGAGATCATGAAAGGGACGATCTCTTACAAATAACAAGGGAACAGGCAGTAACAATTGCAAGGCTAGAGGACAAGAAGAGGATCTATAACTTAAGAATAAAGCATGTGAATGAAGAAGCAGGAGTCAAAACAGAGGAATTGCAACGGCTGTTCACTGAAATCATTAAGGAACATTTCCCAAGCATAGAAAAAGGAAATGATATGCAAATGTATGAAGCATACAGAACTCCAGCCACCTACAACCAAAACTGAGCTACACCTACACACAAAATAATCAAGATCCCAGAAATTCAATATAAGAACAGAATATTAAAAGCTATCAGAGAACAGAAACAGATCATCTATAAAGGAAAAGCCATCAAAATCATGGCAGAGTTCTCAACACAGACCATTAGGTCAAGAAGAGCTTGGAGTGAAGTAATTCAAGCCCTGAAGGAGAACAATCTCCAGCCCAGATTGATGTATCCTGCAAAACTCTCGCTAGAAATTAATGGAGAAACAAGATGCTTCCATGACAAAGAGGAACATGGAGAATTTGTAACTACCAATTCAACCCTACAAAAAGTACTGAAGGACATTTTAGAGAGAGAGAGAACAACAATATGAGCATTTCAGGAACAGTGGCAGAGAGCTCTCAGTGAATGGGGCAGACAGTGGAGTGCAACAGAAAAATAGACAACCAATGGCAGAAAAACAGAATAGCAGAAATAAGGTAGAGAAGACTGGCTGTAATCTCTAGTATAGATGGCCTTGAAATATTAACAGAGATAAACACAGGCAGAGTAGATCAGGAGATAGGGTTCATTGAGATGCTCTATATAGGGAGGCAGTGGGAACCAAAACAATCAGTGCACCCTATGGGAGTGAAAGGGGAGGAAATGTCTAAAAAAGGAAGGCAGAGGATATTGCTAATGGGGTAACAAGATTAAAATTTACATTATTGTCATCACTCTGCTTGGATGGATTACATGCTGTTACAGTTTGTCCACTTATGCTAGACTTGAGGACATGGTCAGCTATCCCACAACTAAGAGGACATATTATGGTAATCACCCCTAATTTCCTATCAACTTAATCTGAAACCCTTTATAACTTATACTGTCTTATTATGATTGATCTTATTTGAATCTGGTGTGTTAGATTGCTACTTGATATTGACTGATTTTATTTAAATCTGTTATGAATGATAGCATCAAGTCTAAGAGTACAGGCAACTACACTGAAGATGACAAGATTCATTAAGATACCCACTCTGATTTGATTATTACATGCTTTTGAAGTCTTATAATGTCTCCAATGCTTTGTTTTTATTAATGCTGTTATATCTGAGACATCATGATAACCATTGTAGATCACCTTGTATTGTGGTTATATATGACATTTTTGCTTCATGCTTTTATAGGAATTGTTTTGTTTTATCTTGCTTTGTTTTGTTTTTCCCTCTAATACAGAAAGTATAGATATACATGTAGAGACTCATGCATGTGTAGAGCTTATAAACAGTTTACAAGAACCAGCTATATAACACATGTTGAAATGAAGAACTACTTTGAAGAAAAAGAGACACTACAGTACCCAGTGCTGATTCCATAATGTCATGATGTGTAACCCAGCAAAATTATCATTCTTTGTTCAAGGTGATTTTAGATTGCTTTGTCTTGTTTAATTTCAACACACATGAAGGTATGGACAGCTGTTTTTAGGAGAATGAGAGACACTATGACAGCCATTCTCGGCTTCCCTATTGTCTGGTCTTGAAGATTGGAAACACCCTCCTCGTCCTGCTCTGATCAATTCCATGCTATGCTATTTCATGTGAATTCCCTGTATGTGACAATATGGACAACTATTTGGAAGAAAATAAGAGTCAATATGATAGTGAATATCTCCAATTGTCTAGTTTTGGAATTTAAGTCCCCTACATTGCTTTCTTGTGATCCGCTTTGTTCTGTTTTGTTGTGTTTAATTTTACACTTTTGATATAATTGCATGTATATTCGAGTGGGTAAGATGGATGACCATATTGCTGGGTTTTTTTGTCAGATCATGGAACAGAACTGTTAACAGACTCACTGTTTAAATGTCTACTTTACAGGTTTTAACTTTATAATTTGAACAACTATTTCCAAGAAGTCAGTATGTAATTTGTCAAGTAATATTCTCTTAGGTTTTTTTGTTGTTGTTCTTTTCCTTTTTTCCTTGGAATTTGGTATTGTTGCTACCCTTTATTCTGTTTTGTTTTGTTTTTCCTTTCTTCTCTTTAAATGAAATAAAAATATTTTCTTATATTTTTAAAAATTGAATTTAAAGATAAAAAAATCAAAACAGCAAAAGGGTAGAAATAATACAGAATTTCAAAAAATGAACAGCAATAAATCAATGGTCGATAAATAACATATTGTCCTCTTAGAAACAGTTGTTCAAATTACAAAATTAAAGCATATAAAGTGGACATTCAACCAGTGAGAGTGAAAACAAATCTGTTCAGAAATCTAACAAAAACTTCCTAATATGGTTATCAATCCTACACACTTAAACATACATGCAGCATAATTTTTAAATAATTGTTTATTTTTAGGGTGCACTACAGAAATGTATTGTATTTACTTGATGACAGTTGTCTCTACCTTGATTCAGAAAAAAATTTTCTTGGCTTTTCCTGTGCTGAATGGAGATACACACACAAGTGAACCTCACTGTCTTTTACATTTCAAAAGTACTCAGGAGAGGCTTCCCAGAGGCTCCTGGGGAAGATAGCCAGTGCCTTTAGGGCCATCACGCTCCCATTTGTTGGAGAAATGTCATTGTATTCTCTCAGCTCCCTCCATCAGAGGAAAAGGCCCCTTTCCAGGACAAGGAGACTGTTCCATGCTAGCAAACATGGTAGGGATGACTGTGATTTTACTGAGACTCTAAGGTCCTGAATAAACTCCCTGAGGAATACATTACAAAAGGGTTCTTACTCTTGAGAGACATTCCTTAACATACAAGGCTAAGGAGCATTAGGATATGAGGGGAGAAAGACTCTATCTGAATTACAGGAGTCCAATTGGAGACTCTTAAAGACTGAAGCATGGAGAAACATAATGTCCTCTCAATGACCATGGCAGACCCGATGTCGGGCTTGAAAAAGGCAGTAGCTTTTCATGCATTTGTTGGGGAACCTGTCTATAAAAACTGTGTCTGCTGTTGAAGAAAGCCTTAGAGCCCTGAATGCTCTCCTTTGCCAAGTGGCTGCTCCCCACGGGTTTCTCTCAGATGTAGCAATTCGGCCATGGGCTGGGGTGTCTTGTGATTCTCATTTTTCTCCTTGTCTCTCATCTCATTCCCCTGGTACAGAAATGGTACCAGAGTTGGGCCAGGTCTGGTAAAGCCTCTCAGATCTGCTTCCACATTGATTCATATTTGGAAACCATCTCCTTCATTAACTTCTGGGCCTGGGTCCTACACCCCATGAAAGGATCCAAGTACATAGGGCAGTTCAGCTGCAAGGGTAAAACACAGCTCAGTTCACCCATCAAAACCCAGTGTTCCATCTCCAGTGCTTGCCCAGGACCTATCCTCATGACAGATGAGCTTCTTGGCAACCAATGCCACAGCCATGCATTACTGTGTGAGGGACACAGGGAGGGACCACAGTGTAACCCAGACACAAAACTACCTGCACTGTCCATCTAAGGGAATGCCCAGGCCTTGCAGTGAATGCTCTGAAACACAGAGCAAAGTCTCAGAAGCAGGAGAGGGACACATATATCTGCTCTAGTCTCATAGAAACAGCCTCCTCCAAGACATTGTTGCCCTCCTCACCTGTGTTTCTTCCTTTACTAAGCTCTCATGGAGGTCATCACCTCACAATCTGACTACATACATGGGATATTCTGAAAGAATCCTTAATAAAACCTTGGGCCTCTTCCACAGGATATAATGCAATGTTGAAGGGGCACTGGTCAAGCCCTGGACTGTGCCAAAGCACAAGCTGTCATGGGCCTTCACTGTAGTCTGGGAAGATGCTTGGTGGAACCATTCTGAATCTTCAGTTTCTGTATGGTTTAAACTGTGTGGTGAAACTGTACTACTGTACCATTTTCAAGTAGTGCTTCAAGCTACAGTAGAATAAACAGGTTTTTGATCAAACCTGAGGAAATTGGGGAAGAGATGATGTGGTCAGTAAACATTTGAAATCAGGATTCAGAGGATTTTTGTCACAGGATATGAATGCTTTTTCCCAGGGAGTAACTCTCACTCTCTGGAAGCACATTGTTGCATTTCAAATGAACGTGGTGCCAACACTATCCCTTGCTGCCTTCATCAGTTGAACTGTCATAAGGTGAACTTATGACAATACAGCACAAGGCGCTGACCAAAGTTAACTTCCCAGTTGTAAGCTTCCTTTTCTCCAGCTCCCGGAGAGACACTAACCAATTTTCATTGAATCAGAAAAGAATCTAAAGGTGCTCCTAAGGTACTGAGCTCAACATTTTTTTAAATGTTTTTTTAATTTGAAAGAGAATAAAACAAAAGGGGGCAGTACAGAGCAGATCACAACAGGACAACTTAGGCAACACAGTACTTTATGTTAAGTCAACCGGACATCAACAGTAGCTAACACCATATCTCTTACTCTGCTATAGTTGAGCATAGTTTCAATTACAATAATATCAAACATAACACAATAGTATAAAGCCATGCATAGAGTGAAAGAATTACAGGGCTTTCTGAACCAAATAACAGAAAATGTTCAATGAGTACTATAATATCTCATTTTTGATAAAAAAGAAAAAAAAATTTTAAGCTTTCACACATATTCAAATTCCAATAAGACACAACATGATAGAACCAATGGTAGTAGAACAAAAAAAGCATGGTAGGACTTCTAAGAAGGATAATATTAAATCAGCAATAGCTGTCATAATGTTTTGTTTTCTTCAAAACTGCTACTCATATCATCAAGTATGATATAGTCAAACAAAACAGGATAAAACCATTCCAACTGATGATTGAAAACTTTGAAAGACTTCAAAGCTATGAGATGGGGACTCATGCTTACCATAAAGTCTTATATACACTTATCAAATCTCACATTAGGGAGACTATATGGTATTTACCCTTGTTAGTTTGGTTTATTTCACTTAAGAGAATGGCCTCAAGTTGTGTCCATTTATTTATAAATATCTCGATGTGATCATTCTTTATAGCTGAGTAGTACTCCATTGTAGAAAAATGCCACAACTTTTTTATCCATTCCTCAGTTGATGGGCACTTAGGTTGTTTCCAAGATCCGGCTATTACAAATTGTGCTTCTATAAACATGGGTGCACATATATCACTCTGGTATGATGTTTTCAGTTCTTCTGGGAATATGCCTAGAAGAAAAATAGCTGGGTCAAATGGGACTTCCATACCCAGGTTTTTGAGGAATCTCCAGACTGACCTCCACAATGGTTGCACCAGTCTACACTCCCACCAACAGTGTAGAAGAGTTCCTTTTTCCCCATAGCCTCTCCAACACTTGTTGTTAGTAGTTTTTTCTATCTTTGCCATTCTTTCTGGAGTGAGATGGAATCTCAGTGTGGTTTTAATTTACATTTCTCTCATGACTAACGATGATGAACATTTTTTCATGTATTTATTTGCCATTCGTATTTCTTCATCTGAGAACTGTGTATTCATTTCAGATGCCCATTTTTGGATTGGTTCTTTGAATTTTGAGGGTCTGATTTTTTTAAAATTCTTTATAAGTTCTAGACAGAAGTTCTTCATCTGATGGACAATCCATGAAGATTTTTTCCCAATTATTGGGTTTTCTTTTCACTCTGCTGGAATCCTCTTTGGACATGCAGAAATTCTTTAATAAGATGTGGTCCCATTTATTGATACTGGGAAGTACTTCCCATGTACTTTGGTTCTTGTTCATGAATTCTCTTCCTGCCCCTATATCTTTGAGCTTTTTACCTACTTTGTCTTCCAGCAGTTTTAGTGTTTCTGTTTTAATATTTAGATCTTTAATCCATTTAGATTTTAGTTTAGTGTATGGTAATAGACATGGGTCTAGTTTTAGTCTTCTGCATATGGACAGCCATTTTTTGCAGCACCATTTGTTAAAGAGACTGTCATTCTTCCAGCAAGCATGTTTGGCGCCTTTATCAAAGATAAGGTGGTTGAGTGAGTTTGCGGTTGTGGTTGTATCTTCCAATCTATTCCACTGATCCTCGGGTCTGTTTCTATTCCAGTACCATAGTGACTTTATCACTGTAGCTTTGTAGTATAATTTCAAGTCGGGGATTGTGATGCCTCCTGCCTTGCCTTTGTTGTTTAGAGTTGCCTTTGCTATTCTAGGTCTCTTCTGGTTCCAGATGAATTTTAGGAGTGATTTCTCTAGATCTATGAGATATGTTAGTGGTATTTTGATTGGAATGGCATTGAATCTGTATAGTAATTTTGGTAGAATGGCCATTTTACAATATTTGTTCTTCCTACCCATGAACAGGGTATGTCTTTCCATTTTCTGAGGTCCTCTTCGATTTCCTTTTTCAGGGTATTATAATTTTCCCTTTATAGCTCTTTTACTTCTTTCGTGATATTAATTCCTAAGTATTTCATTTTTTTGGATGCTAGTGTAAAGGGTTTACTTTCTCTTATTGTTCTCTCAGTACTTTTGTTGTTAGTGTATAGAAATGCTATTGATTTTTGTGTATTGACTTTGTATCCAGCTACCTTGCTGAATTTGTTAATTATATCTAGGAATCTTTCAATGGAGTTTTGGGTGTCTTCTATGTAAAGTATCATGTCTGGCCAGGGGTTTAGCTCAGCAGTGTAAGTGCCTGCCTGGTAAGCATGATGTTGTAAGTTCAATCCCTGGTACCAAAAATAAAAATTTATTTCTCATGAGCTCAACATTTGTAGGACAGATTCAGGCCTATTTGTGCAGGCCTCCAGTGTCTGGATGTGATTGTGCTTTCTCTCTCACCATCTTATATGCTGCGGGGATCTCAGTGTCCGCAACTCTTGTAAGCCACCATAAATAACCAAAGGCTCCCTTTCCCACAATTCCACATGGCCCTTCATTCTGGTTCTGCTTTGCGCTCTGAGCTATCCTGCAGGGCTGAAGTTATCAGTGTCATCACATCAACATCCATTTTATGCCTGTGACAACTCCACTGGGGGGGCACAGTCACTCCTTCCTGTGAGTCCCACAGGGTACTGATACAGGCATGAGGACAGATGCCTCATGGTCATCCCCACACACTCCCTCATGGTGACAGCCAGACAGTAATAAAGCTGGAAAGACACTGCACCTGCTCCTCATGCACTGTAGGCCTCCACCCACTCATGGACTGGAGAAGCCCAGTTATTTTGCCTTCCTCATGGATGGTTCTTCAGAATTTATAGGGAGCTGGTTTTTCACTAGCCTCCAGGGTTTATTAAATGAGTGAAAGGCTCAAGAGATGAGAGTTCCAATCAACTAATATGGACATTCAGGCTGCTGCTGTCATAAGCTTCTCAGTGTTGAAATCCTGGAAGCAACATGCTTAGCCTATGTCAGAGACACACTGCTGACCACATAGTTTCTGCCTTGGGTCCGCCTTGCTGAAGGAAGTGGCTATGGTGAAAGCTGGTTCCCAGTCTGAGGATCCTGTGCTTCAGTGAGTTGCCTGTATCACACAGCCTTATATTCCTTATATCAAGAATTCAGACACACAGACAAATGGGCATCACTTCTGTTAAATATCAGTTACCACTGGGACTGTTCAGCCTGCTGAATTCCACAGCCCAAATATGGCCAACATTGCTGAGGCCATGACTGCTGCCTTGCTCAGGACAGGACAGGTGTCCTGTCCCAGGTGAAGCTACAGGAGTCAAGCATATGAGTTGTGAAGTCCTCACAGTCCATTCTTGGGGACACTGTCTTGAGCACAAGTGCTACTTGGGACTGGATCAGGCAGCCCGGGGGGAGAGGTCTTGAGTGACTGGAAACGACAGATTACAGGTCCAAGTGGTGTAACAAGTATGCAGCATCTACTCAAGGCCATGTGACTCTCACCCCTGACACATCCCAGAACCAGCTCTCCCTGCAGCTGAGCACTGTAAGCTCAGAGGACACAGCTGTGTATTATTGTACAAGACACACATTGAGCGGACATCAGTGTGATAAGTAGACACAGACCTCACTGCTGGAGCCCTTAGGAACAATGGGGTCACTCACAATTAGAACACACTAGTGACAAGAAAGTGGGGAGGGGAGACCTATATCAGGGTATTCCCAGGATCTTTATAGGCCTTAGAGCAATAAAGGTGCAACATGTAACTCCCTATTGTGTCCTAAAGTAGTTTTCCTTCATAGCTCCATAAGCAAGATCTCATCAGAGGCTCCTTTATACCATTTTGTAAAATAAGTTACTTTTCTTAATCCCCCCAAAATAATTGACATGTAGCCCTCCATATCATGGAGAGGAGAATACACACAATTATCAGTCACAAGAAATCTCAGTAAACATGATTCTCTAAAGAATGAATCACCCTTGAAAAAATTTATTTTGGGTTGTCATTGATTTATGGTTCACTTTTTAGACAAGAGACTTTTTCATTCATGTCACTTTTCCACCTGACTTTCCTTTTGTAGCCCTTTTATTTTTTCAGTTAATGTAAAATTCACTTAACATAAAGTTGGTCATTAAAAGTATGCAGTTTGGTCACATTTAGTACATTTAGCCATCACCTCTATCTAGTTCCAAAACGTTTTTTCTTCATAAAAATATACTGAGCATGAAGAACACGAACTTCCTATTGTCTCCATCCTACAAACCCCTACTAATGGGACACCTTGTGCTTCTTTTGTATTATTTATTCATTTATACCTAATGAATATATTTAACTTGGAATTTTGATAAATGCACATATTGCATCTTGATGATTTTTACTCCACCTGTTCTCCAACCTTCCCCTCATCTTGTGTTTCCCAGATCCCCTTTCTACCCATATAGAGTCTACAACTCTACTTCAAAACATGGATTTTTATTTTTCTCTCTAAATTGCTTATAGTTAGGGGCTGGGGATTTAGCTCAGCAGCATAAGCACCTTCCTTGCCAGCACATGGTCATGAGTTCAATCCCTGCTGAAAAAAAATTGCTTATATTTGGTCCCTTTACATTAAAGACCCCATGTGATATTTAGATTTAGATAACTGAATTATTTTTCTTGGCATTTTGATATCTGTTATGGATTAAAAACTGGTGGTCAAATTAATGACAGTTGAATTGAATCACCATGCTGCTGAACATCAATGTTTCACCTGAGGAAAGTTGTCAGAATAAATGGAGTCCTGGAGAAGAAGGAAGTGCATTGAAGTGTTAATGTGTTGCGATGCATTGAGGCATTGAGGTGTTTTGAGTTCTCTTATGCATTTCTGTTTGAGCCCTTGGTTCTCCTGGAGAAACTTTGATCCTACATTGAGCATTGCTTCCTAGCTCCGGAGGGGAAGACAGGTGCCACTTGGTCTCCAGGATGAACTCGTCAGACTGGCTTCGTGGCATGTACTCCACTGTGCTTGTCAGAGGAGCTTGGAGCCTCCATGTTGCTGAGGATGGCTGTGGTGCTTTTAAGGACAGCCCTTGCCTTTGTTGTGAGTGTGACTTCTTGGATCCAGTATAGAACCCTCCACCTACCAGCAGAGCTCCTTCACCTTGCTGGCATAGACTTTCTAGCTTCCACTGCTGACCTTTTGGCCTTCCCAGCATGGATACATAAAATAGACTGATGCAAGTCCTTCTTTTAGGCTCTAGACCTCCAGTTAGACTCGTGGAAGGCACTGTCCCAAGTCCAGTCTTCATCTGGACTCATGTGAGACATTGTTGTGGGATTCAGAGGCTTGATTAAATACTCCATATCTTTGGTGTTGTGGATAGGTTTCCTGCATTTTCTTGTGTTAATTCGGGTGACCATCATAAAACAATAATATAAACTCCATGTCCTGATTCTAATTGTTCTGTGTACAACCCTTGGCTACAACAATCTCAAAATTCTTCAGTTTTCCTTTAAATGTTTCAAAATCACTCTTCTTTATGACTAATACTCCCTTGTTTATACATGCCATATTATTTTTATTCATGGCTTAACATTTAAATTACATGGATATATATTTACATAGTTATTTTTTATCTATTAAGATGAAGTTTCTTTGAAGAGTAAATGTGACTTGCATTCATCTCAAAGTAAGCTGTAAATTTTGTGAGTTTTGGTTTTCTTTGAGTGTCAAATCATCATCATCTAAAAATGAATCAGATCATTTTATCTTCATGACAAGGAGTTGTCTCATGCAGAATTAAATGCCTCAGAGTGGGGAATGAAATCCTTCACTTCCTTGTAGTCAGGGTCTTAGAACACACAGCTCTTCCCTCAGCCAGGTCATTCCAGGAGACTTTGTCCCCACAATCAGCACCAGCACCATGTGCAGCACAGTGCTCAGGGGATTAAGGAATAGGAGCAGCCTGGCTGCACTCAGGACACTGCTCAAGGGCCTCACTGAGCCCTCTGCTAATAGTAGCTCAACAGGAGTAGGGACTGTACTTTGTTTATAGAGGTTAGAATTGAGGATTTATTCCAGACAGTAGTAGCATTCTATCTTTTTGATATCTATTTACCTACCTACCTACTTACTTATATATAATCTCTCTTTTTGCTTGAATCACCATGTCCTTTCAAAGCCTCATGTACTTATAAGCAATACTTCTCAGAGTTGCCTAGACTGAGGACTTAAGAATATGTTTTAATAGCACATGTTAATGAAATGGCTTCAGTATAGGTCTTGGAGTGGACAGTGGAAACGCCACCCTGGCTTGCTTTCATCATAGATGGCTTACCCCTATATGAAGATCAGGCACAAGGATCTTCTCTATCTGTTAATAAAAGTGTTGAAGGGATGGGGTCTGTATTTCCAATACTTAAGCAGTTATTAGTATTTGCAAATTATTTTGCCAAATACTTCAATGTGAATTTTCTGGCAAATTATCCATTTTTGTTTTCTCAAACAGTTTCCCTTTGTTTGTCACCTTTTATACTATTCAATTCCCTTCTTATTGGGCACTTACTCCACAGGAGCCAAATCTAGAATTTCTTCCAAGTAATCCTAAACCATGGTCAGGATGGTATTTTTAGTCAGTTCACCATTTTGGATAACAGGAAGGGTGAAGTGATTTGTTGTTCCTCTTCATAATTCCCCTATGCCCAGAATGGTTTGTGCCAGTTCATGGGAAGGGTTTATTTGGCTTGTTCTCCTCAAAGGACTTGCAATCTTGTGCCAGGTCATGGGAAGGGCAAATGGTCTTCTTTTTCTTTTTGTTACTCCTCTCAAGTCCATCATGGCTTCTGCTGCCTCACAGGAATGGGAAATTTAACTTCTCCTCCTATCAAGACCCTCATGGATTGTGCTGAGTAACAGGAAAGATGAAATGGCATCTCATTCTCGATATTCCTCTCAGACCCAGCATGGCTTTGAACGTGTTCTTGCTTTTAATAAAATAGAGCAATTTACAAATGTGTTGTGACACTGAAGCACATAAAATTCTTTCAAGCATAACACCACACAGGAAATTGCAGAAAGTTGTTTTTATATGTCTCAATAGTACATTTGAAACATGAGCAAAGTTTTAAAACATTAAACAAATAGACAAGTAATATAATTATTTAACTTTGTTAAAACAGTTATGTTTATACATGACTGTGAATTACTCTATGTCTTTGATGATACAGTATTAAATCATCAATTATATTATGCATTTTGATATTACCAGAGCTCACAAAAGTTAAAATATGAAAGTGACTTATTTATTCTCATGAACAATAAATGAAGACTGAAAATGTGGTGCACTTACAGAGTAGAGGTAAATTTGAGTTGTTTTAAGGAAAATGGGTGGATCTTGAGATAATAAGTGTAAATTAATTCAGATAAAGAAGGTGAAATAGCACACAATCTATCTAAAATAAGAGACACACCTTAGGAACAATTCAAGAACAGAATAAAGTTTTTTGAGTTCTCCATTCACTGTATTCTTCATAGTCATTAACTGCCAAAGGAATAGCTGTAAAAAACTGTTGTACTATATATGTGATATAAATCAGGAAACCTTAAATACTTCATAATATGTTTTATGTAAGAAAAAAATATAAATGTTCTAAATGGCAAAAAATGATAAAAAAGATATTTTGCAAAACTAAAGGAAAATAAGAAATGGAAGGATGTTAGAGGGAATCTGGTGAAACAAGAATTAAAGAGTTTTAGGTACGTGTATGTGTATACAATAAATACACCCATTATATACTGCAAACACTATTGAAAAAATGAATAAGAACCCAAAAAAAGTTAGAAAAATTTGAGACAGTGGAAGTTAACCACCGGTTAGATCAAGAAACTCAGTAACAGGTTGCAAAGGAATGCCAGCACTGTATTCTTTCATAAAAGAGCAGAACACAGCACAGGCACACACATTCTCACCACAGGGATAGGGGTCTACAAACCACAACAGGAATGTCCAGGAGCTGGACCAAGAATCAATCTGCTCACTGATCAGGAGAGCAAAGACCTAGACAATGTTGATGACATTCACACAGCATCAGATTTTATATGGAGAAAACAACTGCTCATGGCACTCAACATTTCTCATGTTCACAAAGCAAGCATCATTAA
>PVJX010044314.1:0-13259 GCA_004027295.1 Dolichotis patagonum
TCTTCACCTTGAATGTCACTTCCTGGCTCCAGTGCAGATCCCTTAGCCTTCTGACACAGATCCTTCACCAAGCTGGCACAGACTTTCTAGCTTCTACCACTGGCCTCTGGGCCTACCTGGTGCAGATCCTCAATACAGATTTGCATGAGCCTTTGCCACTGGCTTTAGGCTTTGGGCTGGACTTCTGTGAAACATTGCCATGGGATCCAGGGCCTTGGCTGTATTCTCCAGGTCTCTAGCACACAGACAGATCTCTTGCACTCCTCTACATTTGATTGTTTGAGTGGCTATTATAAAATAATCCTATAAGTTATGTGTCAATTTCCATGCAAACCTTAACTATAACAATGACCAAAGAATGGGTTTCAGAAGTGAGGAAAAAGAAAAAAACATTAAAACATTTTGTGAATAAGAGATTAGGAGCGAAGATATGAAATGAACTGTGCTTTTGAATATTGAAGCCACAAATTTGATGAAGAAGCCACAAAAGGGAAAAATGCAGTAAACCAAAGATAGTAAGTTCTAAAATCTCCCATTAATGCATGAGTGAATGGAGAAAAGGGGAGTGAGAAGAAGGATGACAGATAGCTGCAAAGAGGTGAGTATCATGTATTCTAGTCAGATAATAGGATCTGAGGAGATCCTGGAGTGAGAAATAAAGAGAATACCTTATTCTGAAAGAAGAAATGGTAAGCAGAGACAAAACAATCTTACCTACAAGCCCAGGAGTACACAGCACAGAAGAAAAAGAAGAGTCTTCATTTAAGAGGTAGGGGGATGCGCTAGCCACAAAACAGCCAAATTTTATTTGGAGCAAGAGGTTGAAGGAAAACAGAAGACATTGAAGGTATGGGAAGTTTTTAATGACTAAAACATTACTAGCAATGGCCATTGTGGTTCTCTCTTTTCAGCCACTCGGAAGGCAGGACTTCTCAACACCTTTGTTGTAGGGATTGAACTCCCCACCTTGCATTTGCCAGGCAGGCACTTGTGCCCACCCTACCCTACCACCACTGTTCTTTTATGCAAAGCCATCTGAATATTTCCGGCAAAGAATGGATAACACTTCCAACTGAGGCTGTGTGGAGTCCATGCATAATTCCCTCATTTCACTCTTCCTACTGAGGTCACCATGAAGGCTCATTTCCAAATGTTTTTCAATAGAAGACTGTAGACTGTATTATCAGCTTCATCTCTTGAGGATCAAGGGGTATGGACTCCTGTGGAATGAAAAGTATAAGAGAAAAGCAAATCTTTATTTTCTAAGGGATAAATAGTATTTCTAGTGACAGAGAAAGAAATTTGTGATTTGCTACCACAGCCTCTTTGACTTACATAAACATCATGAATTCCGGAATGGAAAGGGAAAGACATCGTGATAGATCAGAGAATCTGCACAGCCACATTAAGGATGTGAAAATAAGAATGGGGGATAAGCTGTGAGGCTTGGGCTTCCTAAGATGACTGAGGAAAGTGAAAGTACAGAGCTTGATGACATCTTGGAGAAAGAAGGGTCATCAGTATAACTGTAGCTTCCATTGATGGGCCCCTTGGGCACTTTGAGGTGTAAAGATGGAGAATGTGGTTAGAAGTGAGGGCCAGGGGTGATGCCACCACAGCACACAGAGTTCTACAACTGGCTCTTCCCACCTGCAATATCTTATCACTAGCAAAAGGAAAACAATGTTACGGTTTTAATTTTTAAGGGGATTATTATAGGATACATTCTCTTTGGAACACATACTGGAAAATTCAGACTGGAGGGCATGTTGGGTTATGTTTTTGTGTAATTTAATGTCTATACAAAGCATCTCTTGAAAACTGGAAAATGTGACAAAAGCATGAAAAGTTTGTGTTTTGAGAAGCTAATTCACCTGGCTGATGCTCTCACAAGGTAGGTCTTTTTCTACTTAAAAGGGGAAGCTTCCTAAGCAAAAGACTAAGCTCTCATTTTATTTATAAAGGCAAAAAGTGAAAGAAGTGGGAACAAAAGAGCACATAAAAGCAATTATCCAATGCCTACATCTCTTGGCTGAACTAAATCAGATGTTAAAGGGCAAATAAGCCCAGAGGGTACAAGCCATGTGTCATATCAGAAAAGACAAAGGAAGGAAACAGAGCATAAAAGTAAAGGAAATAGATAACAATGAAGCCAAAAAGGCTAAACCTCTAAACAGAAGACTTCAATAGGGAAGGAGAGAGGCAGCAGTATCTGGACACACTCTAGGAGCACAGAGCGAGAATTGCCTAAGTGAACAATGAATATTCTTAGAAGAGGAAACAGAGTCATAATGGAAGAATGGAATAAAAAAGAGACAGGAAAATTGGGAAATTATAAAACCATCCAGAAACTCTAAGGCCTCCCAACTTCTACACAATTTTTAAACTACATTTCAAGAAAAGAATAGGAGACAGTGGATCCAAAAAGAAATATTGATGGAAAAAGGGTGGGAAAGTGGCTCAGCAAAGCAACGCGGGCTTTGGGAGTGAGCCAAATGTTCTCTAACACGGTTTCGGCACTGCTCGGTCAGTGTTGCCTTCCATGTCCTTCAGTCTCATCTGTAAAATGGCAATGACAGGAGTCATTGTTTTGTTTTGTTGAAAGGATTAAATGAAGTATTAGCTAGAAGGAGTCAGCAAAATCTGTGCTACCTAGAGAATACTATAGTAAAGACTAGCTTTCATTTCCAGAGAGCATCACGGAAATGCTGAGGTATCTGTGAAAAGCTAAGGAATATTTACCTGCCTCTGTATGAGAAAAGTTTATTGGCCTTACTTCAACTTAGCTTAAAGGCCCTATTCAACAACATAGTAAATTCAGTTCAAGGTTCACATGCGGAATAAATACTCTGTTTTTCTAATATCTTAATAAAGAACACTTCAAATGATTCTGAGACATGGTGAATATCACATTTTCACTGAACCCTGGTAATCATCGAATGGTTAGCCTGTAGTTGAGGCCAAATAGAATTCCTGATGATACCAGCCTCTTCTCCTCCCAACAGGAAGAACACTTGAATATCTGCGTTCAGCAGTTTAAGTATCTCCCTCTTTACAAAAATTAAAACATAAAAGTGTCACTATTTGCACAGACAAAACAAGGAGTAAAGTAGATGATCTATGCAGATGGGGCCTCCTGAGTCCTTCATTAGGCCTTTCTTTTCCAGAATGGAGCTCTGAGAGGACAGGACCAATGCCCACTCTACTGGGTATAGCCCGTGCACAGCAAGAATCTAACACAGACAGCTGTTAGTGGACTGGTGAACTTTGAAAAATGGATAACAGTTTCTGAATTCTGCATATTCATATAAATTGTGCTACCTTTTTTTACATCTTCGATTCAGAAAGCCTTGCTATTGATTAGTTATATCCTAGGCCATGCATGAGAAAAGGCTTGTGCTTACAAATTTGAAAAGATACTTTGAGAGAGCTGCCAAAACAAAATGCTACAGACTTGGGAGTTAAAACAATAGAAATGTATGTTCGCACGATTCTAAAGGCTGGACAGTCAAGACCAGGTATTAACAGGGGGTTTTTTGTTTGTTTGTTTGTTTGTTTATTTGTTTGTTTGTTTTTTTCCGAGTATCATGTTGCATGAAACTGATCCAGGTCTCCTTCCTTGACTGTTAGATGTCTCTTTTCTCTCAGTGTCTTCACATTGTCTCTCTTTGTTCTGTGTCTCTGTCCAAATTTTCTCTTCTTATAAAAACAGAAAGCATATTGGATTAGAACCCATCATGTTTCTCATTTTAACAAACTTACCCCTGTAAAGACTCTCTCTCTAAATAAGACCATATTTGAGAATAAGAATTGGTCATGAAGAATGGCAGTAAGAACACCATTCAGCGGATGACTGATGCACGATTTATTTTGGAATGCCCATCTTTAGTTGTTTACTGAGATGTCCCCAGGAAAGCTTGGGAAGGTAAAACTTTTATTGCTCTCCATCACTTGCTTAGAGTTCTGTTTTCTAGCAATGAGCTAATCTTTTTTTATACTCAAACTGTATTCACAGTCAATTCTCTGTTAAGGGAAGGATAAGCTCTAGCCCTCTCCTCTGCCAGAAAATTAGAGAGGCACTATATATGTTCAAAACCCTGTAGAAAGAGAAATTATTGTAGCTCAATTCTTACAAAAGCTATGCATGAATACAGAAGAAAACTCTAGTGAAGTAACAAGACAGGTCCATTTCAGAAGGAAAGGGGCTGGGGTGTGGTTTAGTGATAGAATGTTGTTTGCCCATTTCAGAATGAACAAAATGGTTAGTTATCCACATACTATCTATACTCTTATTTGTCTGTCTAATTCTCAAAAGACAAATTTATTTTTCACAGGACTTTGCTCTTTGTTTCCAACCTACATTGGTTCCCATGGACCAGACATTGAGAAAAGAAAATTCACATGCAAAAGCAAATTTTATACTTAAATCATATTATCAAATATTAAACAAAGAGGCATAAGCATCATAAAGCATCCTATTGCTAGATTGCTAATTCAATGATATTTACACAGTGTTATTAAGAGCCACTTAGCTACCAAAATAAAACTCCACTTGCATATGGCATTCTATTTCAACCGAGCTCATAAAATTCACTCACTTGATGCAGATCAGTCACTCGTGAAGTTTAGCATCAATTTCTGCTTCTGCCTGAGCAATGTCAAAAAGATGATGGAAGGAAGAAATCTGGAGCCTTTCACTCTTCGCTGTCCTTTGCTTTCCATATACAGTCAACCTCCAAATTCTTTTGATGCCACCAAGCTGATTTAATTTATTAGCTTGCTCACTTATCAGCTCACTATCATATGCTGGGAAGTAAGCTAAACATTAGGGAAGTAAAAACAAATAAATGGTCTCGTCTGTCAAATAACTCAGCATAGATAGAAGGGAAAGTCAATTATTAACTACAGCAATAAGGGTCATGGCAGATCTATATTCTGGGTGTTTAGGAAGCTCACAAGCAATACTCCTAAAGAGCGTTTTAAAGGACAAAAGAATTAATTAGGGGCCAGACTTGGGCAGGGAAAGAAAATAGGCATCAGAATGGAGAGGTAAATCAAAGAATGTGAAAATGCATATACATGAAGCTACTTAATATAATTGGGAACAGCCAAATTGTAGGATGGCTGAGCAGAGTGTATGATACATTGGCAGGATATAAAATTATGTAGCGAAGTAGGGAACAGATCAGGGACCAGCTTATGTTTGAAGTTATGAGCGACTCATTAAAAGTTTTAAGTAGCGAGGCAATTTGATACCTTTCCGAGAAGGCCTTTTCTTGCTGCATGATGTGCGTTAGATTGAGTGGATAAATGCTGGAATGCTGGGGGAGGGAAATCAGACAGCAGCTACTGCATAAGCGTGAAGGAGAAAAAGTGAAAATTATCTCAGCCTACAATCGCCATTCTCCTCAACATCAACTACAAGTAAGGATTTTTAAAAATGTGATTTTTTAAAAAAATTCAGAACGCCAATGCATAAAATTGGATATTTGATGGCTATTCCATTCAGATATTGTGTTAATTATAAAAATAGCCATAGACACACTACATCAAAAAATAGTACAGAATATAGTGGTGCAGTAACCAGATGATTAAAACATAGATTTTGTTATAAAACAGATATTTGTCTAAATGTAGTGGTATAGACGTAACCAGATTACTGAACTTCACTAAACCTCATTTTCTTCAGTAAGCACTTGAGATTAATGATCACATCTACCTCTCATAGTCATTATAGGAGAAAAATGGGCTAGTTCATATGCAGCACAGCAGCAGGCAGAGTAAGCAACCTATGAAGAGCTTTTAGATCAGTGGAGAATTATCTACCTCTGTAATAAACTTGTTGTGAACTAAAGAAGATAGTACTTGATTGAAATATCTGGGTTTCTTTCTTCCCTTTTCTATCTCTATCTCTATCTCTATCTCTATCTCTATCTCTATCTCTATCTCTATCATCTTTCTTTGTTTTGAGAAAAGGCCTTGCTATTCAGAGTGCTCTTAAATTGATTTTGTAGCCTAGGCTGTCCTCAAACTCCTCATCCTACCTCAGCCTCCAAGGTCTGGGATTGCAAGCATGCTCCACTATGCACACCTTAGGGTCTATTATTTATTAGTTATGGAACTTCAAGTAAATTATTTCATGTTTCTGAGTCTTTGTTTCCTCTAATCAATGAAGGCAAATTTTTTGGCCTATTTATGTAATAAGATTATTTTTTAATATGGGACAAAGTGTGAGGTGTGATCAAAAGATTCAGTGAATATTGAAAAACTTCAAATTATTGCAATAAATGATACATTGCAACATCAAGCTTCCTAAATACATTCATGAAAGAGGGCTTCCAGGAGTGCTTCAGAAAATGACAAGAATAAGATAAATATGTTTGAATGGAAGGGGAGTATTTTAAGGGGAACGTTAATGACAATGTATCTTTGCCTGTAATAAATTATTAAAAATTAAACATTCAATGTATATTTGGATCACCCCTCATCTGCATGAAAGTAATTTGTTTATTCTATAGTGATAAATACACATGAGATCTAATGTTCTTTCCCATTTTATTCTTAATAGCAATGACCACATAGAGCTAGTTATGAGCTAGTTTAAAAATTCTTCCAGAAGAACACTGACTCAAATGGGGGACTTAGCCAGACAAAGGGGCCCCAGAATTGCCACTAATCTATGCCACAGGCTTTACCTGCTTAGAATTTGCACTTTATTATCAGCAACTTAAGTGGATTGGTTCCAACCCCTCTAAACCACTCTACTGCAGCACCAACAATCTGGTTCTCTTGTTTGCTAAGACCACTTTGAACATTTAGTATTTCACATTTTTTCCCTATGCCAATAAATGCCACTGAAATGAAGTAAATACAAGATTAACTATGGGTCAAGAATTTTTCTACCCCAGAGTCAATGCAATCTCCCATTACTTAATTTTTCACATGCTTTAATCTGTGGTGACATTCAGAAATGAGCAGATTAAATGCAATTAGCCCATCAGAGCTCAGTTGTCAGGCTTCACCCTGAAAAGGATTCATGCAGCACCTTTTGATCAAAAGAGGGTATGCGTAGAAAGATGCTAGTCAGAGCCATAGGAAAAGTAGATGGGAATAAAACTTCACCAAAGAAAGGTAAACATTATGCATACCATCTAATTTTTATTACTTTCCAAACAAATAGAAACTGGTATTATTATTTTGCTATTATTATTGCTATTATTTTGTCTTAATTCATTTTCATCTGACTGCAATAGATAGTTTATTTTTCCACCAACAATCTGAAAAGGGAAAGGGCCAAGGGTAGGTAATGCTATGAGAAAATTATTTTTCTGGGTGAATCAGTAGGACACAAAACTCTTCCATTATCTTATGAGGTTCAAGTGCCTGAACTATAAACCAAGTGGAAAACTGCATTAGATTTTATCACTGTTGATATTGTTGCTTATTCTGAGCTATTTCTCTGAGTGGAAATCATTGTACCCAAAATAACAAATGGCAGAGCAGTCCATTTAAAGTGCCATTCCTTAACCTTAGCTACACTACATTCTGGATCAGATATTCTGAGTTATGGGGCTCGGTCCTTTGCCTTACAGGCTGGTTAGCAATATCGCTGGCCTCTACCCAGTACATACCAGGAATACCCAGACAGTCCCAGCTGCAACAATCGGAATGTTTTCAGACATTAGCAGAAGTTCCTTCAGCTGACAAAATTGTTCCCACTGGTGAACCATCTCTTTAAAGAAATCTATCCTTGCTCCAGAGCCCAAACTACATCATCCTGTCATTATATCAAGAACATTTTTTACCTACTATAATATAAAACAAGAAGTTGTCAGTGATAAAGGGACTTCTTTTAAACATATCTCCTTCACAGGAACTACCAGATCACCAGGACAATAGCCAGGAAGCCTCCTATTCCATGAGATTTATTCACCAAAAATCTTTGGTGACACAAGGGATTCTTCAGTATCTGGTTCACATCATCAGCACAGGCTGACCTCACCTTAACCTTAGCCTGTGTGTGATTCCTAGTCCCTGAGCCCAGGGAAGACGGTGACCAGGAACACCTCTTAATCCCTCATGTGTGTGTCTTACTTCCCCAGCTAGGGATTTTCGGCTGTCTTCCAGTGTCTTATCTTTAAATAAAGGAAATACGAGAATGCTGGAAGTTCAGCCATTACCAATGGCCCTTCACAGAACTGCACTAAACTGGTGACTGAGAGCCTGTAGGTTAGGATCTCCTCCCTGGGAACTGCAACCTGACTGATTTGCCCAGGTTATTGTTCCTGCTACTTCATCATCAGGCTGGGCAAGTGGAAAGCAAGCTGTTTCTCTCAGGTTGCTATAGATTTTACTGACATAAAACATATCCTCTGTTGTTAGGCAGATTCTAGCTTTACTTTCATACTTACATTAGCTTACATGTACTAGCTTTAGCTAAAATAGTCCAATAAAATATTTTGAAGGAAAAAAATGGTTTACCAGAATTCTTAGCACCCTTTGAAGTATTTGGAAAACAAGCATTTTAAGGTAAAGAACACATGTGGGTTGGGGAGAGGAGTGTGGAAACCTGCCTTCTGTTTTAATATGCAGAATCTAGAGAGCTCTTCTTTATTTTTTTTAAATAGTCTCCTTTTGTATTTTATCTCTGTATGGCCTTTTTTGTAACCTCCCCCTGCCCCCAAAAAAATAGAAGCTAAAATTTATGAAATTTTCCAGAGGGAAACACGGGAAATTATTAGAGAACGTGTTCTAGTCAAGGCAGGGTAGGTAAGTAAAGGTCACTAGACTTCTTTTTACTGTATTACCTCCATTGTGTTTCATCATTTTACAACTTGCATGAATTTTTTTTAAATTTTAAAAACTAATTATCAAAATAAATTTAAATTATGACCTGGCACAGATAGTATGCAATGTATTTGGTTTTAAATGAGAAGGCAGCTGCAATACTGATTTTCCGTATGGACAGAACAGCAGTTATTTGTGACAGTGATTTGAAAGCATCTAATACTGTTCCTAAGTGAGGGCCCAGCTACCTATGCCTGTGGCATAAGCAATGCACAGAAACATAATTGGTATGCAACTGATGGTAGATGAACCTGAGACTGCTGCATGACAGAATTTTAGAGGGATTCTACTCTACTTCCTTAATTAAGGTTGGGAAGTAGGATTCCCCAAAGCCCTTGGTTTCAGAGAATGGTTTTGTAATTTTTTTTATAGTACAGTCCAAAGCCTTAGGTTGCATTCTGCTCTACAGAACAAGGCCTTTCATACTTCATAATATATTAGCCATGAATTCATTATGAGTCATTAAGAACAATTACATGTAAATTCAGGATGGATGAAATAAATTTTAATTTCTAATAAATGATCAATACTATATATATATGTATATACCCATTTGAAAAATTCAACACATTTATTAAAGCATACCTTTATTTGAAATGGATACAGACTTTGACATTTTGCTATATAAATCTTTGCAAAGTTTTTATTTATAATGAACCTTACTTTCTTTTATTATTAAAAAATCTTTAAAAAGATGATATTCACTATGGAGATCTCTCAGAAGACTAGGATTGGAAGTTCCATTCAATCCAGCTATTCCCCTCCTGGGTATTTTCCCAGAAAAACTGAAAATATCATGTCACAGTGATATATGTGCACCCATGTTCATAGCAGCACAATTTGTAATAGCTAAATCTTGGAAGCAACCAAAATGCCCATCACTGCAGAGTAGATGAAAAAGATGTGGTATTTTTATACAATGGAATATTACTCAGCTGTAAAAAGGATGATCTTGTGGCCTTCTTGGGTAAATGGAGGCAACTTGAGACCATCCTCATTAGTGAAATAAGAATCATATTTATAAATATCACATTGTGTCTCTAGTGTAAAAAGTAATAAGAAGTATAGGTGTAATAAAACCCAAAATGCACAATTGCTACTGTAAAAAAGAGAGGAAAAGAAAGTACTCTAAAGAAAGTACTCTATATAACTGCATGTATGTCTAAATGTGTAAGATAGATAACCATATTACTAAGTTTTTGTTGGATGATTGCACAGAACTGTTTGCAGTCTAACTGTTTGAATGTCCACTTTGTATGTTTTAATTTTATAAGTTGAACAACTATTTCTAAGTTGACAGTATGCAATTTATCAACTAGTGATTTCTTAGTGGTTTTTTTTGAAATTCTGTATTATTTCTAACCTTTTTTCTGTTTTGCTTTTTTTTCCTCTTTAAATAAAATTTTTTTAAAAAGGGAAAAAATAGAAGTAAGTTGACATCTTGTGGCAGCAAAAAATAAAAAAATAAAGAGATGATATTTATCACAACACAATGAGCATCCCAACTTTTCTATATAAAATTAGTTCCATAAATGCTCCCACAAAAATACTGTGGGACAAAAAAAAAAAAAAAAGGAGGGCAGGAGATTTAGCTCAGTGGTTCAAGCACTTGCCTGGTAAGCACAAGGTTGTAAGTTTGATCCCCAGTACCCCCCCAAAAAAAAACTGTGGGATTAAATAAATTTAGGAAACAGCACATGCTGTGTGATAGACATCTTTCCTTGAGAACTGAAATGTAAAGAGGTGGAAAATTTTGTTCTATCAGAATTCCAAAATGCTTTTTACACCCACAGAAAGAGGGGGAAAAAAACAGAAAGAGGAAGAAAAAAAGAAAGGAAGGGGAAAATAGGAAACTACAAGCATTTAGCATTATAAACTTTCCACTAAGTCCTAAATTAGCTGCATTCAACAAATTTTGATAGGTTGCACATTTGTTATTCCATTTGAAATGTTTTCTAATTAATTTCTAATTCATTGTGATCTAGTATTTGTTTTTTCTTTTTCTTGTCAATTATTTATTCCCTAAACAATACAGCACAACAACTTATTTACATTGCATTACCCTGTGTTGTAAATTAGAGTAAGTAATTTAGAGATGATTTTATACAGTATATGGGATGATGTGTACAGGTTACATATAAATACTATGCTGTTTTCATAAGAGATTTGGCCATTCTCAAGTTTGGTATCGGTGGGGATCCTAGAACCAATCCATGGGATGCTGAGAGTCAACTGTGCGTAACACTGAGATTGAACAGAGCTGTTTCTCTAAAGAAAACAGGTCTAAATATTTATTTCTTTTTATTTTATTTTATTATTTTATGTTATTTTAAGAGGGAGTAAAATTAAACACAACAAAACAGAACAGAGTGGGGCATAAGAAAGCATAAATTTCAAAGCAAGACAACCAGAGATCTTCACTATCTGTCATACTGTCTCTTGTTTTCTTCCAAATGGTTGTCCTTATCTTTGCATATGGAGAACTCATACTAAATAACATAGCCAAGCTTTTCACAAGATGTGTAGTTCACTGGCTCCCACTTGCTAGGCAGGAGAGTGGGAGAGGGGGGAACACGGGATGAGGGACAGGATGACATGAGATGTCTGATTCTCAGCCCACACGCAGGCAGGATCACAGTCACCCCCCAGAGACAGGAAGAGTTCCTTGTTCTCCCAGCACCCCAAGTCAACCGCTTGGTGCAGGTCCCGACGTGCCAGGGTCTCTCTCCTTCGGGCTGCCAAAAGTCTGCCACACTCTCAGCTGCCCCCACAGAGAGAAGGAGCTCCTTGTTCTCCCGGGACCCCAAGTCAACTGCATGGTGCAGGTCCCGAGGCGCCAGGGTCTCTCCCCTGCAGGCCCCCTAAAGTCTGCCACACGCACCTGCTATTTCTTTCTGATGAATTGATCATTCCATTTCCAAAGTTCTGAAATGGCCAACAGACCACAGAAAGAATTCTCTTTAGGCTTCTGTTTGAAACCAGCAGCTACAGCGATCTGCTGGCCTTGCTTCAGGGCCAATGATCTAGTCTTAAAAGGTATAATTTATTTCTTTTTGTTTGTTTCCTTAGTATCTCAGTTACTTTTCTCTTGTTGCTGAGACAAAACACTTGATGCCCAAAATGAAGGAAGGGAAGGTTTGCCTAGCTTACTGTTCTTGGAGGCTTCAGTCCATATTCAGTTAGCTCCAAGTGTGGTTGAGGGTCAGCCATTCATGGCAGCTGCAGCAGATACCACAAACAACCAGAGCAAAGGGGCAAAAGAGGAGGAGCACTTTCTGTCCTTTATATTGCATGTAGGCCTTACCCATTTGTGGGTAGCACTCACACCCATAATCCTAGCACTGGACCATGAGTCTTTCAAAAACTCTAGAAGCCCACCTCCATGGCTGCATGAGGCTTTGGGGGGGCATCCAGATTCAAACAATACCACTTAATATCTTTAAGACTGTGCAACGGAAAACAACCAACAAGCCAATACTTCACAATACAATAAAGTGACTATGTTCATTGGAATGCTTCTTATGAGCAGTATTGACCTATCTTCATGTTTTGTATGCATGTTTTAAGTTACATGAGAATTAGTATTATAAATTCAAGTCATTTACAAAGCTCTCCTCCTAACCTGTTCTGAAACTCTGTTCTATTGTTATTTTTCTTTTTTTCTCTTAAAAAAACTTCTGATCTGAACAACAGCAATACTGTACTTTTATGTTTTATAGCCCACCCACAATCCTTTAAGACACCTGTGGACTTCGCTTTGAATGAAGATGTCTCTCCAGCCTGCTCCCCTTCGCTGTTGTCAGTGAACCACTGCCTTGTGGCCAACAAATTCTCTGTGTGCCAAAGAGATATCCCTTAGCTCTTGTACCCTGCTCCAGCCTCCTGCAGTCTTCCTCTGTATCTTAGTGAGCAGAAGTTGGAGGGCAGGTGTGGCTTTGTTCTCTGACTGGGGCTTCTGAGGATATAATACAACAAACCAACCCCAAAGTCATTAAAAGCTTATTCAAATTACACCTGATTTCTTTTTACTTGCTTTGAGATGGGTTAGTGGTTCCTCTGCTGCTCCCTCTGGATGTTCCATAGGTTCCTCTCAGCTAGAAAGGATTTATCCCTTTGTGGAATTTAATTGGGCTTTTTTATTGGAATTTTATTGGGCTTTTTGTTTATTTGTTTTTAGCTCTTTGCTGTTACATTTGATTGAGTTTCCATTTATGTGACCACATGTTTCCACCCAGCATTTCTGTGACACTGTACGAATAGCATCCTCTGAACTCTATCCTGCATGGCAAGGATCCTAAATGTCTCTAGTCACCAAGAGTTTTCTATCTCTTTCTCCCCTAACCTCCCAGTTACTAGTTGGCACCCTGCAATTGCGTAAAAAATAATCTCCTCTGCAAACATAATGCTATACT
>PVJX010044315.1:0-13246 GCA_004027295.1 Dolichotis patagonum
CCGATAATGTATTCAATTCAGGTAAAAATAGAAGCTTAATAATTAGGGGGCATTATTTCTGGTTTACAGAGGGTGACTGAAGAAACCTATTTCTGGCTTGTAGCTCTCTCTGCAGAAGTCTTTATAAAGGCTGGACATCCTAAATGCTGGTATGAACTAGGAGGTGTCGCGTATGCTTTACTCCTGTGTGCTTCACACCGGGAATCATCTACCACCCTCACCCGCGGTGCCTGGCTGTTCCATCTATGTTCTTAGACCTCTCTACTGCTCAGAGCTGGCATGTGTGTACTCGCAACTAAAGCTGAATACCACATCTGCACTGCACGCCTGCCGGGGGTCTGACCTCGGGTGCACTCTGAGTCTACGCTGCCTGGTGTGGTGTCTTTCCCCACATAATTACGGCAGATTGCAAATATCAGCTTTGTGATTTTCCTCCTGTAAAAGGAAAACAGCTCTGTGCAATTCAAGTAGTGTTTGAATGGCAACAAAATGCTAGCCCTAGTGCCACTGAGCACATGGAAGATTCTTGAAGTTTATAAATGCTAAAATTTTCAACTAAGGAAGAATCTTAGAAGTTCATTCCAGACAAGACTCCCCTTGCACACATACAAAGACGCGAGTGCTCACATACAAAGCACAGCAAAGGTTACACTCTGCTTGGTGGGTGGAGTAATTTTAAAGTGTCTACTTCCTTTGTGAGGCTTTAGGCTCCATATTTTAGGTAGTGTGGTGAGACAGTACACAGAGGGGTAAGACGAGGAGCGAGAACCCCAAGGGTAACAGCACCCTTTGTCCTTGTCCCTGAATCTACCCCTCAGGCTTCTGAAGATTCTGAAACCCACAGCATCTTCAGCAAAGCTGCTTTGCTTCTTAGGTGAAGCTTTTTTGCCTTGAAGAAACACAAATCAGAGCAAATAAATCCAACAGCTCCGGGACCCTTTTAGGTAATTTAGGCATTGCTTCTGAGCAATGTTTTCCCCATTTTCAGAACTTCTAAAAATACCTGACATATATGTAGAATTAAAAATCAATTTAAAATGTCCTAACCAGCATTTAGTTATATTGGTGAAATTACAGGAAATTCTACATGTGGCCCCTTCTTGGGTTGGCAGAAAAGCATCCCTGCCCCAAGATGTCCTCATCGTAACCTCTAGAACCTGCGACTCAGTCATGTTGTATGGCGAAAGGGTTGTTGATGTGATTGAGGGGCTTGAGATGGAAAGATGATCCTAGATTATCTGGGTGAGCTCACAATGTAACACATAGTCCTAAGAGAGCCAAGAAGGTCAAAGGAAGAAGGAAAGAGCCACGTGACACCAGATGCAGAGGTGGCTGTGATGTGGCCACCACACAGAGTGCAGGCAGCTGCTAGTGTCACAGATTCTTATCAGACTCAACATTCAAAACTCTGTCATTCTGTCACGGAGTTTGTGGCAATATTTTGTATCAGCAGTAAGAAAGTAGTCCAATTATTTATCAAGCACTGTAGACATTTTATAAAACTTGATAATCTTTCTCACCTTTGGTGCCAGAGGGCTCGGTCTCTCCTTGCTCCCCTAGCCCACCTCCTGGGATTTTGTACAATTATTTCCACCTCTTTAGGATCTGTGAACCATGCAGCTTTCCTGTGCTAAGCTGTGAATTTATTTAACCAATAGCTCTGCGGAGGTGAAAACCTGCTAGTGTCTTAGAGACATTTCACATTTTCTCCATCCTTTTCTCTTCTTCCAGCAATAGTCTACAATGCCAAGAGGGTAAATTTTCAGCCTCTATCTAGTACCCTTTTCTGGAAAGCATCTTCTAAGTATACCTTCACTTATTCAGATTACCTTTAACTTCCTACAGCCCTACAGTATTTAACTTCTTTTTCTCACACTGGACTGAAATTGGCAAGTGGAAATTGATAATATGTCATATGGGCCTTCCAGGTTGAAATAAGATTATCAACAATAGCTGGGCTGTATTGTCACAGATTTACTTAATCAAGGACAATGTTTATATGAAAGACAAACATAATAGATATAGATTGTGGCACTAAAGTGCAACAGAGCTATTTATTGTCAGTGAAACTGTTTCTGATAAATGATGCTCAGGAGATATTCTACAGAAAATCACTAATTATGGCCATTATTTCTCCCATCGATCAATCACCTGTTATGTTTCTGTTGTTAAAAATACAGAGCCAAAGAAAGAACCTGATAAGTATAACAGTTACTTTCAGCAGCATTCCTCTGAAAGTACCACTTTGAGAAATGAATGAAAATAGAAGTATTTTAAATTAAGCCTTTGTTGATATTCACTGTATTTCAATAATTAATATTCATGAGTAATTATAAACCAAAACTGGACAAGGAGCTGGGGATAAAATGATGAATAAGACAACTGTATCCCCTGCGATTATGTGTCTTAGACAATGTAACAAAATGACAGACATCAAATCAGTAACAGTATTAAAATATGACAAGCTATCCTAGAGGGATTATGAGATGCCTGGGGACCACAGAGAGCTGCATACTTGAGATTCTTTAAATATGTTAGAATGCAAAACAAGAAGCATTTTAAGATGGAAAGAAAGCTATTATTTTGTAAAGAAATTCTACAATTATGGAGTAAGCATGAATATTTAATATCTAAATTTAATTACTTGGGTTATGTGATTCTGCCCAGGGTATTTTTTTTCAGTGCTCTATAAAATTTTAAAATAACACTAAAGTAAAGGATTCTATCAACAACAGAATACTCTACAATTACTTAAGCTAAAAAGCTGAAATACAGAAAATTGTCATTGACTCCTTGTATTTGGGCAAGCCCTTTTGTGTCTGGGAACAATTTTTTTTAGAACACATAAAGATCATACTAAACTTTTACAATATAATTTGTTCTTTGAGCTTTTCCCAGTTACTGCTTTTACTCAGCAGATGCTGTCAGAGAGAACATTCATCCTTTAGCCCACACTTTAGCTGCCGTCACCAGGGAATTCACAAGGTGTTTGGGATGCAGCAGACAACCAACAGAGGCCTTGTGCCCACTGTAGCAATGACAGAGGAGGCAAACAGACAACAAAATACAATAAAATGTCCTTTTCTCTGCATTACTCTGCTACCCCTGGGGACTGGACATGGTCTCTTCCCTCACTTCCCTTTTCACATCGGAAACTAATCTTTCAGAAATGTCAGTTATATTTCACTGTTCTACTTGAAACCTTCATTTAAGAGGCTCTTCATTTCCCTCTGAATAAAACCAGAGTCTTTACAATAGTATAAAGAACCTTGATGAGGTCTTCTCCCCCTATTTCCTTTCCTAAGACCTGGACTCTCTTGAGTGGGACAACTTCCTCCATTTCCTCTGCTGGGAAGAAATCTCCAGATATTCAGCACTAACCAGACTTTAGCCAATGGCCACCCCCCCAACTGGGTCAAACGTGGCCACTGGATTCAGTGCTAGGAGATGTCCCTTCTCCAATCACACTCAGTATTTCCTCTTTACAGCACATATCACCCGTTAAAACAATTCACTTTTTTCTCTCTGCTAACCCTAAGTGTTCTTGCTTATTTGATTTACTGATATAGCTCAACTGCCTAAAAATGAATCTACCATGAACACAAGTGAAACAAATAATTGAACACGGTTAAAACATGGGTCCGGCTGAGAACTATAAGGTTGTATGAAAGAATCCTTCGAAGAAAGGTTAAAATTGAAGTTATATTTATTGCACGTGACCTGATGGTCTGCTTCTGTTACATTTCACCTATGTGACCTGTCACTTTCACCAAGACAGCCGTGAGCTCTTCTACATGGCAAGATTAGAACACTTCCACCCTCAAACCACCGCTATGCTATGTGATCTTAAGCCAGTCATCACCTTCTTGGGTCTTTTATTTGTTTTGTTTTTGTAAAGTGTTTGAGAGAAAGGTTTTTGAGATCTGCTATAGACTATGAAGAGATCTGTATAGATTTACACATTAAACTTACACTGGAAGCTTTCATGAAATACTAGTCTCTGGAATCCATCTCTATGAAATTCTTATTTGGTTGATCTCTGAGGGGTTTACATATTGACATAAAGCCAAAGTTGTGACCTATTGGACCCAAACCATGGTCCAGCCATGCTCAGGTGCTGTCTTTCATGACGAACACTGCTATGTTCAGCTGCTCACTATTAAAGCTGAATACAAATCTCATCACTGATAGCATTGAGATGTGTTTACTTGAATTGATCCAGGTCACCAAAACTGTAGACACAAGGAAGGAATATTAAGAGGCTGAAAAGATGAATGTGGCCATACCCGGACTCTGTGAGGATTCTTTCCATTTCACTGCTGCCTCTCTGAATACCTGGTATTGATCTTTGTAAACATCACATCTGTTTCTCTCCCTTTTTTATACCTATATCCTCAAAACTAAGTGGAACACTCACATTTTAAAATGTTGAATGATGCCATATTTTTCACTTGATTTTTAAAAATTCCAGCTATTTAATATATGATGCAAAAATTTACAGATATCCTCACCCAACTAGTTTTTTTGGACTCCTTTGCTTAGTTACTTTGGCAGGCACAGGGTGATTGTTGTAATTGCAAAATGTAAGAATGTTCCACTTGGATTTATAAATTAAGATTCCGAGTCTCATAATGGAGAAATTTTTAGGGACTTTGAAGGCACATAGAGTTTCTTTCTCTCTTAGCAAGCACTGTATCTTAATGTGTGACATATAAATTACAGACCCAACCATTTCCCTACAGCAGTGATTTTAACTTTTTTCCCCCATTCTTTATTTTTAGATGGGGAATGTATACCATGCGTATCAGTTATCATGAAGAAAAACCTCAGAGCTGGGCAGTGATCACTATCATTACAGATAGTTCATAAAGTGTGGGGGATAAGGGAAGAAGAGGAGAATGCTGTGTTATTTCCAATTTTTATTTAAACTCAGAATGAATTGTGAAATGCAAGGTATCACCACCGAAATACTACAAAGGGAAGAGGAAAAACCACCATCAGCAAGAAAATCTGCTCAAACCTTTTTTGTATAGTACTTTCCAAGCCCCTAAGTTTATTATCTTCTTAGAACTGGTCCAGGCACTATTTGTAAGGTAGAGACCTTGCATTTCCTGTTACCCCTCAATATGTGCTTCTCCTTCAATAGAACTTACACCACAGATGTTCTCTGCAGCTGCTATGGTATAATGTTTGCATCCCCCTAAAATAAGTGTTTAGCTTATTTACCATTACAATGGCAAAAGGAGATAGGGCCTTTGGTGATGATTAGAACGTGTTCTACGAATATGATTAGTGCCCTTGTAAAAGACCTGCTTGTCCCTGTCTCCATGTGAGGAGACAAAGTGCCATCTATGAACTAGGAAACAGCCCCACCAGACACTGACCCTTTCATCACCTGTACTTTAGATTTGCCAACAGCATAGGAAGTAGATTTCTGTTCTCTATATAAAATCCACTCTATGGTATTCCATTATAACCATCCAAACAGATCAAGACAGTCAGTATTGGTTGGATGATGAGTGAGTGAAGACTAAGGAAAGGAGTGAAAGGATTCAGTTAACAAGTGTAATGCTTCAGAATATCTAAAAGGAGACTATGTGGACCCAGAGACAGCACGAGGATCACTGTAATAATAGATCAGGTCCCAAAAACAAAGCTTTTGTCATGTGGCTGCTTCTGAGATATGGAGACTTATCCTCCATACCCACCACTCCGGCCACTGAGACTGCTGACTGTGGTAGGCAGATTAACAGTCGCCCACATAAGCACTGGTGCTAATCCCCACGACTGTAAATATGTTACCTTACCTGATCTAAAGAACTATGCAGGCATGATGAGGCTCAGGATTTTGAGATAACCTTAGCCTAGGTGAGTCAGGTGGCTTGACTAATCACATGAACATTTAAAAAGTACAAGAGAATAAGAGTAAGCCAGACAGATATGTGCAAGAAGGATATGACTCACCATGGCAATATAGATGGAAGTAGAGGGCTGGAAGCCAAGAAGTATGACAGAGCCTGGAGGCAGAGAATGACCTGAGTTTGCCTTCAGCAAGAAAATGAGAAGTGTGGCATTGCTACCATGAAGAACAGAAGTCTGCCAACACCCAGGAAATAAATGGCTTGGTCTCCAAAAAACCAGGTGTCACTTTGGATTTAGTCTGATACATAAATGGACCTCAGAACTATAAGATTATACATTTGATGTTGTTTTAAGCCATTAAATTTTTCGTAACTTGCTATGACTGCAACAGAAAATTAATACACTATCCCAAGAGTCCTACATCAGAAAATGTAGTACAATGAAATGCAAGTAAAATGAGTGTCTTCGTGTGGTGGTCCAGAATGTGTACTGAGCACCTCATCCCACTCTTCCGCTGCCAAGATATCTCCTAGAAAGAACAAAAAAGATTTTGATCTACAGCTCAGATAAAAGAGTTGATCTATCAGAGAAGTTCTCCAGCAACATGCTTCAAAATTAAGATTAATTTTAATGTAGAGAATGCATTTAAAATATTTGAGAGTATTTCATTAGCTGCAAAGTCATACTAGCACATCTCTTTATTACATTGTGCTTCTAAGATTTTATAGCAGCCTCTGTAGTGTGTGCGCATGCATGCACGTGTGTGGGTATTTCCTGAATACTTATCCTTAATTCTCATTGATTATAAATACTTAAAGGGCAATGATTTTCTTTCTTTGACAAAATGCATATAACCTAGAGGAAAAGGTGAAAATTTTGCCATAGGCTCTGCTATTTGGTCTGTGTAACTCACAAGTTGACAATAGAAATACAGTGTTTTCTTTTCGTCTTTTAGTTAAATGTTTCCTTTGAAATAAGTATTTTCACGCAGCTGTAAAAACCAAGAAAAATCCCACATATCCCCTACCCAGTTTACTCCAATTACAATATATTACAAACATCATAGTGCAATATTGCAGCCTGCTATTGATAGCAATATAGCCAAGAAATGCAATAACCCCATGAACATGAAGATTTTTTATGTTGAAATTTTGTATCAATACCTACTTCCTTTCTTCCCCCCTCTGCCTTAATCTGTAGCAACTATTAGTGTATTTTATTTAAGAATGTTTCATAAACACAATCATACAAAAATGTAAACATTGAAATTGCTTTTCTTTTACACTCAGTGTTATCCTCTGACCCTTCACCCAACTTGTTGCATGTAGTTTATTTTATTTTGTTTTTTTTTAATGAATCCCTGACCTCACACTTGCCAGGTAAGCACTGTGCCACTAAGCTAGATTCTAGTCCCTGCTGTGTGTATTGATTGATTTTTTAATGGTGAAAAAAAGGCAGAATACCACAATATGGATGTACCTGTTTGTTTAAATATTCACTTATTAAGGATGCTTTTGTTCTGTGTTTTATTTCTTTATTATTATGAATACAACTAGTATAAACATGTAAAGATGTTGTGTGAACATTGTTTATTTTGCACAAGAACACAGCTGATGGATCATGTGATTTTAGAATGCTTAGTATTTTAAGAAACTATCATATTGCTCCAGAGAGATTTTTACATTTTACAGTGTCACCAGCAGTAGACAAGTGACCAAAGACTGATTTCTCCACAACTTTATCAATACTTGGTCTTATTACCATTTTTATTTTAGTCATTGGGATAGGTTTATGGTGAAATTCCATTATGGTTTTAATTTAAATTCCCTAATGGATAATAATATTGAATGTATTTTCATAGTTTTAGTTTTTATTCACAAATCTTCAGTGAAATGTCTGCTTATGACCTTTGCCCATTTTCTAGTTGTATCCTTTTACACTCAAGTTTTGAAAAGGTTTCTAAAATATGTTCTACATATGCGTCTTTCATCAAGTAACTTGTTTGCAAATATTTTCTGCCTGTGAGAAGTTTGGGTTTTTTGTCCTCTTAACATGGTGTTTCTTGGAACAAAAGTTCTTAAAATTAGTGAATTTCAACTTATCAAATTTCCCTTTTATGAACTTTACTTTTGATGGCAAGTTTAAGAACTTTGTTCAGCTCTAGAACCCAGGGGTTATCTCCAATGTTTTGTGATAAAATGTTATAGCTGTGCATTTAACATTCAAGTCTGTGGCTTTTACTAATTAATTTTATATAAGGATAAACAGAATTCATTTTGTTTTAAGCATAAGAATGTCCAGTTGTTTCAGCATTACATGTTAAAGGGACTAATCTTTCTACTGAATTCCTTTGCATCTTTGTTGAATATCAATTGAATATGTGTGTGTATTTCATTTTAGAGCTTTTTCTTTTTTTCCAATTTTGTTCCATTGATCTTCCATACATTACCTATGGTTATCACTCTAAAAATGTCTTAAAATCCTGAAGACTAATTTCTAACAATTTACTCTTTTTAAAAACTGGTTTAGTTATTCTGGTTCTTTTACTTCTCCATGTGTACTTTAGAATAATAGTATCCATATTTGTAAAGTAAACTTACTGGTTTTGTTTGTCTGTTTCGTATGTGTAGTACATAATGCTTACATCCTTGAGGGATATTGGTGTATGTACATAACACAGTTTAATTCCTATTTTCATTTTCCTTAACTCTCTCTATCTCTGGAAAACCCTACCACTGATAACTTTTTGTACATGTTTGTAGTACTCACTTATTTTTGTTAGAAGTTACATTAAACCAGCACAGGAGTTTAGGGAGAACTGACATCTTCACTAAGATGCGTTTTCCAAGTCATGAGCAGAGTAGGTCTCTCCATTTATTTTGTTTCTTTCATTTCTTTCATCAATATTTTGTAGTTTTCAGGCACAAGTCCCATGTATGTTTTGTTTCACTTGCAGCTGAGCTTTTGATTTCTTGAATAAATTTAAATTTATACTTTTAAATTCAATGTCCATATATTGATTATTATAGGGAAATATGGCTGCTTTTTGCATGTTTATTTTGTATCCTATAGGCCTTGAAAGAAGTTTCTTGTTCTAGATTTGTTTGTTGGTTTTAAAAATATATTACTTGGGATTTTGAAAATAGATGATTACATATTCTACAAATAGGAATAGTTTTAGTCTTTATATTTTCTTTTTTTATTTGTTATGCTAGCCAAAGCTTCCCATACTGCATTGAAGAAAAGTGAATATCCTTCCCTTTTAGATTTTAGCAAAACAATTTAGTGTTTCTATTAAATATATCTATTAGTCTTTCTATTAAAGCTATCTGTTTTAGTAGATTTTTTAATCTGGCTAAGTCTCCATCTTTTCCTATTTTTCTAAATTTTTTTTAAAATTAAAAACCAGTGTTAAATTTTGTCTAATATTTTTTATTCACCTATTGATGTGATCATATAGGTTTTATTTTAACCTGTTAATAAAATGGATTACATTTATTGATTAGATATTGAATTATACTTGTACCTCTGAAATACTTTCAACTTAGAATTGTAAATCCTTTTGCATGTTGATAAATTATGTTTGCTAATATTTTATTAAGGACTTTTGCAATAAATAAATAATAAATGAAGGGAGAGTTCAAAAGATGGCAGACCGGTAGACAGCAGGATATGGAGCCTCTCTGAGAAAGACAGTTCAGATGCCAGAATAGAACATCCTGGAGAGATCTGGACAGAGGGAGATGGATTCTCTCAACCCAGGAAGAAACTGAAGGGAAACAAGCTGCTCGAATATGAAGTTCTGGGGCTACCATTAGAGAAGCTAATGGGGCAAGCATGACACTCTCGATGAGCCCCCTGAATTTGAGTCCAAGACCTGCTTGAGCACCTGAACCCACACTGATGTGACTGGCTTGAGAGGCCCAAGTGTGGAGCTGAGCCGCCCCTGGGATTCGCCCAGAGGCACCGTGGATTTGCACTGCAGCTGCGTTAAAGTCGGAAGTCGGGGAGCCCAGTGGAGAATGGAGCCAGAGAGGGACCAGCATTAAACTGGGGTGAGTGATGGGAATAAAACCCTCACGTGGGAAAAGGGCTACCAACTGAACAACATGTTGGAGTTGGGAAGGACGGCCCCATCTGGGAATGGCAGTGACTTCAGTTGGTTGCTCCCATCCCAGAGCAGATTGGTGGGATCTACTTGACCCAAGTCACACCCCTGGCTAAGACCCAATAAGTCATCCCAAACTGGTTCCCTATGTGCAGCACACACTGACACAATGAAGGCCCAGTGAAGGTTGACTGGCCTGGAGGGGAGGGGCCAGCATATACTGCCCCTGCCTGAACCTCAGTGGCTGACAGCGGACTGGAGAGGGCAGAAGCCCCTAGCCTGCATGCTCCAGAAGAACCATAACCAACAAGGAAAGGGGCTGGGAACTACACTATACACTTGTATGGAAGAAACCAAAAACATGATGAGAGAAAGAAACAAGCAAAAGCCCCCAGCCCCCAGCCCCCAACCCTGAGAATATTGATACAGGAGAGGTAAATACAAAAGAGATTGAGGGCAGCAAACATGCAACATCAAACACAGCATCAGCGGACATAAAGAGATATCTTTAGGATTTCATAAATAAGCTCAAAACTGAAATACTAATTCAAGTTAAGCAAGATATAAGTAGATTAATAAGAAGAAATGCTAAGCACTTCTCAAGAAGACACAGACAGAAGAATGGAGGAACACAAAAAAGGGAGAGAAATGTTCAATGAAGAATATAAAGAAAACCTAGAATACATAAAGCAGATTCAAAGAGATTACCAGGAAACTAAAAACTATGGTGAACGCTGGCAAAACTGCTTGAAAGAAACTAAGGATAGACTATCAAAACTTGAAGACAGGTTTGCAATTGTGATCATGAAAGGAAGGATCTCTTAAAAATAACAAGGAAACAGGCAGTAACAATACAAAGGCTAGAAGACGACAAGAGGATCTATAACCTAAAAATAAAACATGTGAATGAAGAAGCAGAAGTCAAAACAAAGGAAATGCAAAAACTATTCACTGAAGGAAAACTTCCCAAGCATAACAAAAGGAAATGATATGCAGATGTATGAAGCATACAGAACTCCAGCTACCTACAACCAAAACAGAACTACACCCAGACATACAATAATCAAGATCCCAGAAATTCAATATAAAAACAGAATATTAAAAGCCATCAGAGAAAAGAAACAGATCACCTATAAAGGAAAACCCATCAAAATCATGGCAGACTTCTTGACACAGACCATCAAGTCAAGAAGAGCTTGGAGCAAAGTAATTCAAGCCCTGAAAAAAAATAACCTCCAGCCCAGATTGATGTATCCTACAAAACTGTCTCTAGAAATTAATGGAGAAGCAAGATGCTTCCATGACAAAGAGGAGCTGGGACAATTTGTGACCACCAATCTAACCCTACAAAAATTACTGAAGGACATTCTAGAGAGAGAGAAAAAAGAATACAAGTATTTCAGGAACAGTGGCAGAGGGAGCTCAATGAATGGGGCAGACAGTGGAATGAAAGAGAAAAATAGACAATCAATGACAGAAAAATAGAATAGCAGAAATGAGGCAGAGAAGGTTGGCTGTAGTCTCTAATATAGATGGCCTTGATATACTAACAAAAAGAAACACAGGCAGAGTAGGTCAGGAGATAGAGTCCATCTAGATGCTCTGTATTGGAAACACAATTAACCTGAAAGAGGGCTTATGGTCAGAAAGTCAAATATGAGAAAACAATACTCTATGTCACAGGGAACCAGAGACAAATAGGGGCAACTCGACCAGCACCTGCAGATAGGTTGAAAAGACATAATACTTTTGTGCAGTAGAGAACTACTCACCTATAACAAAGGAAAACCTTGAGGCTTTTACAGATAAAGGAAGACAACTTGAGATCAATCCCAGGAGTCAGAAGGCTCATAACCAGTTAGGATAAATAGCAGGCTGCTCCCCTCAATCTAAAAACTGAGGGAGTTAGTGGGACCTAAAATGGGCAGTGCATCCTGTGGGAATGAAAAGGGGGAATTATCTATAAAAGGAAGAGAGGGGATATTTTTAATAGGATAAGAAGTTTTAAAATCTACATTATTCTCACTACTCTGTTTAAATGGATTGTATTCTATTCCAGTTTGTCTGCTTACACTAGATTTGAGAGCACAGACAGCTATCCCAAAAATAGCAGGAGATATTATGGTAATCAACTTTAATTTCCTATTAACTTAATCTGAAGCCTTATATAACTTACACTGTCTTATTATGACTGATCTTATTTGAATCTGGTTTGTTAGATTGCTGTTTTATATTGACTGATTTTATTTGAATCTGTTATGATTGATAGTATCAAGTCTAAGTGTATAAGCAACTACACTGAAGATTACCAGATTCACTAGGATACCCACTCTGGTTTGATTATTGCCTACTTTTGAAGTCTTATAATGTCTCCAGTGTTTTGTTTATATTATTGTTGATATATACTGCTGAGACATCATAGTAACCACTGTAGATCACCTGGTATTGCGATTTCATGACTTTTTTGCTTCATGTTTTTCTAGGAATTGTTTTGTTTTGTCTTGCTTTGTTTTGTTTTTCCCTCTAATACAGAAAGGATAGATATACGTGTAGAGACTCATGCATTCATAGAACTTATAAACAGTTTATGAGAACCAATTATATAACACATGTTGAAATGAACAACTACTTTGAAGAAAAAGAGACACTACAGTACCCAGTGCTGATCCCGTAATGTCATGATGTGAAATCCAGCAAAACTATCATTCTTTGTTCAGAGTGATTTTAGTCTGTTTTGTTTTGTTTAAGTTCAACATACATGAAGGTATGAACAGCTATTTTGAAAAGAATGAGAGACACTATGACAGCCATTGTTGGTTTCCCTATTGTCTGGTCTTGAAGCCCTAAAATACCTTCATCATCCTGTTCAGATCAGTTCCATACTATGTTGTTTCATGTGAATTATCTGTACGTGAAGACATGGACGACTATTTGGAAGAAGAGTCAATATGATAGATAGTGAAGATCTCTGATTGTCTTGCTTTGAAATTATGTCTCTTACATTGCTTTCTTGTGTTCCATTTTGTTCTGTTTTGTTGTGTTTAATTTTACCCTTTATAAAACAAACAAAAAAAATAAATGAAGGACTTTTGCATCTGGAATGTTAGTCTGCAGCTTTTGTTTTTATTTATCTAATTTAGGTATCAAGACACACCAGCCTGATTCAATACATCAGAAAGTGTTCACTTCTTTTTGCATCCTGCAAGAGATTATGCCAAATTGGTCTTAACTTTTCTTTAAACTTCTGCTAGAACTCTCTTGTGAAACCATTTTGGC
>PVJX010044317.1:0-13244 GCA_004027295.1 Dolichotis patagonum
TCAGGAATGCCATGTCCTTATCATTCTGCACGAAGAGACAGAAACTCTTCTGAGCATCTCTGCTGAAAGGGCTCCATCCACCTAGGGACCCTAAAAAGTGAGCCATCCTAAAGCTCACCTACAAGCTAAACCCTGTGTTCTCCTTTCAGACCTCCATATAAGGAATAGGGAAAGGATTCGAAGAGGAAATGCAAAGACTTATTATACCTGGGTGGCAAGAGAGAGGAGGGGACAGACCTTTGCTGGGATTCTGCAGTGGCCATTGCCAAGCATGGAGATGCAGGCCTATAATCTCAGCAGTCTGGGAGACTGAAGCAGGAGGACCTAGTCTGGGCAATTAAGCAAGTTAGTGAGACCATGTCCTAAAATAAAAATAAATATTAAAAAAATTAAAAAGCTGAGGATATAGCACCCGGGTCCTTCTCTAGCTGAACCAGTGAAAGTCCTGGCTTCAACCACCAGCACCAAAAAAAAAAAAAAAAAAGATTTAGGAGCCAGTTAGAAAAAGTTTAGGCATACTAACATGCTGCATCTTGTATGTTTTTATCCCTCCTCAACATTCCTTAGTAATCTTTTTTGTTTTCCTTCTAAAAAGAGATGTCAGCATGGGATTTACAAGATATTCCTTAACACAACTGAAGATAAAGTTTAAAAACAATCTCTGGGCTGAAAACTGTCCAGAAAACCAGAGGTGAAGTCTTGAGTGTCACTGTAAGGAAATGAAAAACAGGAGGTGATACGTTTGTGTCGGGCAGATGGGAAGTGACTTTCTGTATTTCCATAGGTAATTATAACGTCATTAAGGAAATATGAAAAAGCCATCAGCCTTGCTCAGATGCTTGTTAATCTGTGTTTAAATGGTATTCAACAGAATTCAACCACAGTTGCTTGCATAGTTTTTCAAAGTGTACATAATAAACGATATTTTGGTTTTGCTAATTCATCGTAAGTTTAAATATATGATTAGTTTTAAGTATTCCATTTCTAAATTACCTTCAGAATAAAGACTGAAATAATAAATGCATGTAACAGCAACATTTCAAAGAATAGCCCCACTATTACTAATGGCAGAATTATGTAAATGAGGTATTTGTAATAAACAATAAAAGTTGCCAATATTTATTTGAATAGCCAACCTACTACATAGAGCACATGTACAGTATCGACTTGCAAGCTTAGGGCGCTAGAAAAATAAGGAAATATAATAGCATTTCCTTTCTTTGGCAAGACCTGTTCATCTGTTCTCTATGGGGATGTCTTGACAACTGGGCAGATAGCCCTGTTCTATGAATAACATGGTGATCTGCATGGTTCGCTAAAAAGCCTACATCCAGTGTTTATTTCAAATGAATAACAGACTCTAATAACCCAAAACATTGTCCAAGGAGATGGGGAAAACGGAAGGTATCTGAAGGTATCTGGGAAATGTAGGTAGATTTTCTCCTGGATCTTGCGATCTTTTCTGTCTCTAATTCGAAGGTTGGACCTTTCTCAGGTTCAATTAATGGTGCATGGAGAGTTGCTGGGAATCATGTCACTCCTTGCTTTCTGTAAGCAGAAGTGTCTTGCTCTTGAGTATGTGTGTGTTAAATAAGCTGTTTCCTCATGGCCATTAACAAGTGAAAAAAAAAGAATTGATGGAAATAGAACTTTTACAATCGGGCAGGGGAGACGGGTTGGGGGAGAGGGGAGGGAGGAGAAGAAAATAATTAATGTGTGCTGTGCACACATACAAATCCATCATGACAATGTGGTCATGATGTGCTGCAAGCATATAAATAATAAAAGAAAATAAATCATTTTTTTAAAATCTTGGGTGCTGGGGAAGGTGGAATGCACAAGTAATCCCAGCCTCTCAGCAGGCTGGACCTGGAGGGTCACAGGTTTGAGGCCAGCCTGGGCACTCAGTGGGACCTCGCCTCAAAATAAAGATAGCAAAGGGCTGGCGGATACAGCTTAGCGGTCGGGTGCTAGCCTAGCATGCACCAGCCCCTGGGTCTGACCCTCCACACAGCAGATAATAATAATATACAATGGGATCTCTTTTTACATAGATTCCTTACCATTACACTGAAAAATGGCATCTGAGTGACCTGGAGGGGATATAAATGTGGTCTAAAGAATCCCACCAGAGAAAGAACTGATGAAAAGACTGTGTCTTTACACGTGACTAGCTCTATACCCCATGTCCAGGTCTCACCAAATTGTGTAGCGCTCATTCTAGGACAGCAAGCGTGTGTTTGCCGTGGGCCAGGCCCGGTGTAAACGCTTTAGCTGACTTCGTTGTCACAGAACCCCAAGCCATTGGTCGGGTCATGCAGTAGTTGGTAGAGGGCAGAGGAAGAGGACAAAGCCAAGCAGGGGGCGGCCAAGGCCTTGCTCTCAGCAACTCAGCTGCGCTGCCTCCGTGCAGATGGACCTCCTCCCATCCACTCGCCATCTCTCTCTCTTCCCCGGCAAGCCAAGCGCAGGCTGCGGGCTGTTGAGTCATCCTCCTAACATAAGGCAACACCATCAAGTCTCCGAAGCCAGGGTGGCCCATGATCTGAGCAGGCACACCCGCCTGTGGTGGCCGCTGCCATCTGATCCTTTCCGTGGGCAGCAAAGCTCAGAGGTGAGGGGGTAGGACATGACAGAGAAGGCCGGAGCCTGCAGACCTGCACTGCCCCCCGGGTCCTTCTCCAACTGAACCAGTGATCCAGTGATGGTGAGCAGGTCAGCGTCTCTGTGTCTCTCTCTGTGTCTGTCTCTCTCTCTGTCTCTCTTTGGCATTCAGCTATTTAGGCTGCTTCACAGGGAGTGGTGGCCCAGATTTCTCCACTCCCTTCCTACTCTAAAATAATAAAATAAAAATGTTGGAAATATAGCTCAGTAGTAAAAGCATTCCTGGATTCAATCGCTGGTACTAAAAATAAAAGATAAAATAAAATGAAACATTTAAAGAGCAGGTGTCAAATAAAGAAGAATGTTAAACATCACATTTGTTAGGACTGTTGCGCTTCTGCCTCTGCTTCTTGATAACAGTCTATTGCCCCTCTGATGGACAGTGGTTAGAGAGTACTAATGAAACCTTATTTGAGTGACAGAATTTGTGAGACTTCCTGTTTCTAAATGCTTAGTAAATAGTTTGGTATTTGAAAGTACTAAAAACAAAGATGGAGACTAGTAATTCTTTTTTGTTTGTTTGTTAATTTTTGTTGTTGTTGTTTTTTGAGGCAGGGTCTCACTATGTAGTTCAGGCTGACTCCAAACTCACAGCCATCTTCCTGCCTCAGCCTCCCAAGTGCTTGAATCACAGGCATGTGCCATCATGCTGAGGGGCGACTAGTAATTCTGACTTGAAAATAAACATATGAAAGATTTTCCTGCAATCTTTAAAAATAGATGGGAGGGTGTTTTGAAAATAAAAGTTATTATGCATAAAGACATGACACAAACTAGAATACAACTCTTGGAGAGAAAAAGGAAGAGGCCGTGATAGAACAAAGAATGATTAAGGTAGGTTATATGAAGTTTCCCAAATTGAACCTACTGTGTATTCCTAAATGTACTAATAAAAAAGAAAATAAACATAATTATAATTGATTTTTTTGCAAAATATTTAGCTTTCTAAATATTCTACTGACTAAAATGGTCAGATGTGGGTTTGGTTTTAATGACCGGCAAACCCCATCATCATGTAATATTAACAAGCACCAATAAAATATGATTTAAAAATACCAGGCAAGTATTACTAGTAGGTTCAATAGGAAAGTGTATTTACTTTTACTTTTAAAACATTACCACATAATACTCTTCTCACCTTTTGGATCTATTTTATTCAATATAAAACCTACTGCTGAATAAGTAATAAATGTCCTGATTCTGGAGAAAGCTGTCATTTTAAAAAGTGATACATCTTTAAGTTCACTTCTTACATCCTTTTAAAATTATGACTAAATGTATACTTGTATCTCTTCAACTGGAGATATTACCAACCCCAGCCTTTGGCTTTTTTGTGTTATTTAACTAAGAATGATTTCCGATCTTTGATATTGGTGAGTGTGACACTTGGCAGAGGATGTGATTAAAGTCGTATTTAAACACACCAGGGAGAAGAGCGTGGACACAGTGGTGGAGTCTGTGGGCATCTCTTCGATACCATAAGCCAAACTCATCACTGGAGCAGTTTCACCAAAGGATCAGGGCATTTTTGTTCCCAAAATGGAGCCTATCTCCAGAAATGTCAGTTTCCTCTCCTGATGTGGGGCTCTGGCCTTTTGACCCCAAAGCTCGCCTTGGAGAAGACTTGCCTGGACCGAGCGTCGGGGTGGGCACTGCTTTGGAGACACTGTCGGGGCCTGCCCAGCGGAGCTCAGGAGGGAGCCGTGACGCTGCACCCCGTCACAGTTTCCTCTCGTTTCTGTACTTCTTTTTCCTTGTAGCGCCTTATTGGCAGCAAATGGACTACTCTTTGGTACTGTTTCTGTACATTCTTTCCCACAATCTTTTTTTTCTTTTTCTGTCTTTCTCATCTCATTCAGTATCTTTCTTTCCTGATTTCCCCTTCTTCCCGTGCATGCTTTAATCCCAGCCTTTCTTTTTCTTTAAAATTTTGTCCACATTGCAAGTCTGTGAGAAGAAGCCAACAACATGACTATAAAGAACAACGCTTGATTCCTTGATGAGAGGAAAACTTCATTTTTATCTGCATCACTAGACTTCTTTGTTAGGGGCCCATTTTTCTCCATGGTGGCGCAAGTCAGTGTTTTACCTTGATTTAACCACAGAGAGAAACGAATGTCTCTGCAAATGGCCAGAGAGCAAAGGAGCCCTCTTCTGATTTCCCCACCCAACCAATTCATTTACCCTCAAGTCAGTGGGCTTGGCCAGTGCTTAGACAGCGGGGAGACAGCCCTATCCTCAGAGTCCGGTGGGGACTTAACAGGTGCAAACAAATACCTATACTTCAGTGAGATATGATAAGGATGGATTGATATAAAACAAGCAAATACGCATTGTGCTGAGAGAGGGGAATATCTCAGAAAGGAGATGACCTCTAGGGAGAGTGCAACAAACAAGAGGACATCACAGGATGAGTTCTACCGGTAAGGGATGGCCACTCCAAGCAGAAAAACCACCTGGACAAAGGTTTGGCCTTACTGCAAGGCATCTGGGGAAACAGAGTGGAACAAGGTGTGGCAAGAGGCCCAGGAGGAAAACAGCAGCAGTGACCAGGGAAGGACTTCATGTGCCTTTGCCTGCCTGGGGACCATAAAGAATTTTAAACACCCAAAAGTAATGGACGTTTGCACTTGCTTGAAAGAAAATTCCAGTGAGCAATTGGAAGGAAAATTGGAGGTGGGCTGATCAGTGGTGCAGGAAGAGCACGAAGTGAACAGAGTAAGAGGAAAAACAAAAAATGTACAAGAGTGGCATTTTGGAACTAGAATTGACTTTGGTGTTCCACTGACTGTTGGGGTGGGGTATTAGAAAAGAAAGCATCAAAAACAATTTTACAAGTTTTTTTTAAAGCTATTAAGTTTCCAAATAAATGGATAATGATAGTATTACTAACCAAATATGTATGCAAATCAGTGAGTACAGGAAAGGAAAGTTTGTGAGTTTCATTTAGACATCTTCCCTTTGAGGTGTTTGCTGGAGATTAACATGCATTTGGAAGCAATAATATAAAGTTCAGGGAAAAATGCAGATTTAAAAATCATTAGATATTGGTAGCAAGGGGAGCTGAAAAGCTGAAGAAGGCACTCCAGGAAGGATACAAGGCAGTGAGAGAGGAAAATCTACTCTGGTCCCCAGAAAAGCAGCCAACACATTGGGATAAGAAATAAGCAAACAGGATTGGAAAGATGGGAAGGTAGCAAGAGGATTGGTGTTACAACATCAAAGAGACAAAGACTTTTCAGAAGTGAGTGGGCAGCAACGTCAGGCCTAAGGGCAGTCAAATAAAGAATGGCAGGCGCTTGTGCCACCAAGCTAAATCCCCAGCCTAAAATAAGGAATGGAAATTTGGAATTTATAAGTAATCTTACCAGGACCAGATTCAGATAAAGTAGTAGAAGACAAAAATATTATCAGAGAGGGCTGGGGATTTAGCTCGGTGGCATAAGTGCCTGCCTTGCAAGCGCACGGTCATGAGTTCGATCCCCAGTACCGATAAAAATAAAAAGTAGAAAAATTTTAAAAAAATATTATCAGAGGCCTGAGGAAAGTGTTGAGAGAAAGTCAAGATGATAGGGACACAGTTGGTCTTGGTTTTGAGAACACTCAACCTGCTAACAATCAAAAAGAGAGGATTTATTCACTCTCCTAAACAGCAAATCTATTACAGCCAACATAAATAACGTGTTTGTGAAAATAACTCTATTTCCAACACAAAATTGGTATTTGAGATGCTGCAGGCCCAGCTTATGTTACTGGCAAACCAACCTTTCTCTGGGTGTAAACCCTAGGCAGCCCACTTAGCTATCTCCGGTTTCTCATTGATAAGAACATGCTTAAAGGAAGCACCTTTTCACGTCTTTGGACCCCAGGTCACCAAGATTATCATAGAGTCATCATAGCAAATGCCACGAGAAGGCAGGGGCTCTTAGCAGATGCGATCACCTTGCAACAGAATTTAAGAAACGCATGTAAATACCCTTTCTTCCTAATCTCTAGTAGGGCATCAGTCTGCATCTCTGAATACAATATTAAGACTAAGATAAAAATAAAAATAATTGGTGTCTACTAGCATACATCATATACATTCATATCTACTGCATATACATCAACCCAGCATGTTCTCGGTTTTTCTAGGTAAAGTTATAAAAGGCTTAAGTATAATATTTGAAGTTATGTCTTTGTGTATGAGAAACCTAAGGCCTAGAAACGATAACAAGCATACATATTTCAGAAGTTTAGGAACTCAACTGGAGACTGCAAACTCTTGTTGTTACTGTTGCTGCTGCTGTTGTTGATTTTTGTTGTTCTTTTGAGACAGGATTTTACTCTGCTGTCTAGGCCAGTCTTAAACTCCTTGCAATCCTCCTGCCTCAGTCTCTTGAAGGCTGGATTATAGACATGCACCATCACTTTTTCCAGTGCTGTACTTTAAGAATAATAATAATACAGTACTCCTAAATTTGCTTGGAGCATTGTACTCACTCTCAACATCACTTCTCTTTTCCCCCTGAAAACAGGCGATATGGGGTTCTCAGCTCTTTCTCCCAACTCCACTCAAGTCATTCTCAGCACGGTGTGTCACCCAACAAGGGTATCAAGGAATCTCCTGGGTACCTCTAGGTTTCCCACTGGGCAGCAAAACCCACGGCGAATTATTTCTGGTTTTAAAAGAGTAGATCATGGTGCACTTCCTAGAATTACTAAGAGCAAACAGCGCTCTTAGTCCATTTCAGACTGTCAGACTGACTGGCAGAAAAGCAGAGAAAACTGAGTCCTCATATATTCCTGGTGGAGACGCAAGTTCCATGTTCTCTGTGTCCTCAACACATTGTATGTCCTCTTGATCAGAGCCATCTCGGTGGATGTGATCAGGTGTCTTCATTTCCCTAGTAACTAATCATGCTGAGCATGTTTTCATGAACTTCATGGCCTTTGTCTAACTTTGGAGAAGTGAGGAAGACCCTTTGCCCATTTCCTACTGGAGTTATTTGTATTTTTGGTTATATTTTAATTCATGCTTTTATTGTGGTGACTATACAGACATAACTAGCTTTATCATTTAATATGTTTTAAAGTATAAAATCTGGTGGAATTGACTGCTTCCAGAACTTTTCATGTTCCCAAACTGAAACCCCATGCTCGTTAATCACTAATTCCCCACTATTCTGTCTGCCTCGCCCCTGGCAGCCACCACTGCATTTTCGGTCTCTATGAACATGACTGTTCTAGGGCTGGGGATTTAGCTCAGAGGCAAAGCGCCTGCTTAGCAAGCTTGAGGTCCAGAGTTCAGTTCCCAGTACCACCAAACAAACAAACAAACAAAAAGAACATGACTATTCTAGGTACTGCATTTCAGTGCACTCATGTTTTTGTGGTTGGTTTATTTTAGTGTAGTGTAACGGAGGTCCAAATTTCCTTCCTTTGTAAGACTGAATAACATTACATTATATGAACATGTGTACACCATATTCACCAGTCAGTGGGTACCTGGGTTGCTTATACTTTTGGCTATTGTGAATTATGCTGCTAGGAAGATAAGCATACAAATATCTGTTTGAATTCATACTTTAACTTTTTTTAGTGTTCTCAAAAGTGAAATTTCTGGTAAGTCTATGTTTGGTTTTTCAGGGGCTCATTACACCATTTTCCATTTCTACCAGGCATCCACAAGGGCTTAAATTTCTCTACATTCGCCACAAAGCTTGTTATTTTCTCTCTTTTTTGTTTAATTTTAAATATTTAAAAATATTTTTAATAATAGGCATCCTAGTAGATATGAACTGGTATTTTATTGTGAGTCTGATTTATATTTTCTTAATTAGTGATGTGCTTGGGATTGAACCCAAGGCCTCCTAATGCCAAATATAAGCTATATCAGTGAGCTATACTGACTGCTTTTTTTTTTTTTTTGTACCAGGGATCAAACTCACTATCTTGCGCTTGCCAGGCAGGCGTTTATACCACTGAGCTAAATCTTCAGCCCTGACTGCTCTTAAACACCTTAGCATTTGCTCCTTTTTGTATCTTTTTTTTTTTTTTAAATCGGTACCGGGGATCGATCTCACAACTGTGGGCTTGCAAGGCAGGCACTTATGCCGCTGAGCTAAATCCCCAGTCCCTTGTATCTTTTTTGAAGAAATGTTTATTCTTGTAATTTGCCATTTTTAAAAAGACTGCTTGGATTTTTTGTTGCTGTTGAGCTGTCTTTTTGTTAATATTAAGAGTTCTTCACATATTCTAGATGTAAGTTCCCTACAAGATATTTGATTTACTAAAAAAATGTCTCCCATTCTGTAGGTTTTCTTTTTACTCTCTTCATTATGCCCTTTGATGTACAAAAGTTTTAAATTTTTATGAAGTCCAATTTACCCATGCTTTCTTTAGTTGCTTGTACATTTCATACTATACGCAAAAACTATTGTCTTATCCAAGGCCATGAAGATTTGTGCTTTTGCTTTTGCTTTTTCTTTACTTTTCTTTTATTATTATTATTATTATTATTATTATTATTATTATTTGTACCAGGGAGCAAACTCACAACCATTCACTTGCAAGGCAGGCACTTATGCCACCGAGCTAAATCCCAGCCCTATTTTATAAGTTTTAGCTCTTCCATAGGAAAGGAAAAAGTTTATCATTATTTGCAGATTACATGATGCTTGACATATTAAATCCCCAAAACTCTACCAAAAGACTTCTAGATTTAATAACCAAATTCAGTAGCATAGCTGGATACAAAGTCAACATTCAAAAATCAATAGCATTCCTATATATAAATAACAAACTCACTGAGAAAGACACTAGGGAAGTAACTTTTACAATAGCATCCAAGAAAATGAAATATCTAGGAATCAATCTATTGAAAACTACAGTGCTCTGAAAAAGGACATTGAAGAGGACGTTAGAAAATGGAAAGAGATCCCTTGCTCTTGGGTAGGAAGAGCTAACACAGTGAAAATGGCATACTTTCAAAATCTTTATACAGATTTAATGCAATCCTGTTCAAAATACCATTGGCATATCTCACAGAACTGGAAAAAGCATTCCTAAAAGTCATCTGGAACCAGAAGAGACCTAGAATAGCAAAGGTAATTCTAGGCAAAAAACGCAAGACAGTGAGCATCATAATTCCTGACATGATATTATACTACAGAGCTACTGCAATATAACTAGCATGATATTGGCAAAAAAAACAAACAAAAAACAGACCTGAGGACCAGTGGAACAGATTAGAAGACGCATTCACAACTCCAAACACACTCAGCCACCTTACCTTTGACAAAGGGGCCAAACATCACTGGAAAGAAAGACTCTTTAACAAATGGTACAAGAAAAACTGGCTTTCCATATGCTGAAGACTAAAACTAGACCCATATCTATCACCATGCACTAAACTAAAATCAAAATGGATCAAATATCTACATATTAAAACAGAAACACTAAACCTTCTGGAAGATAAAATAGTTAGAACTCATGAAGACATAGTGTAGACAAAGACTTCATGAACAAAACCCCAACTACACGGAAAGAATCAGCAACTGGGATCTCATCTTATTAAAAAGCTCTTGCATGGAAAAAAATTCACCAACAGAGTGAAAAACAACATTCAATTGTTCCTCAGACAAAGGACCACTACCTAGAGCATATAAAGAACTGAGCCAAATCAAACCCTCCAAATTTAAAGACTTAATCCAAAAATGAGCATCTGAGATGAATACACACTTCTCAGATGAAGAAGTACAAATGGCAAATCAATATATGAAAAAATGTTCAGCATCACTGGTTATTCAAGAGATGAAATCTAAAACAATGCTGAGATTCCATCTCACCCCAGAAAGAATGGCTATTATCAAAAGTCAACCAATAGCAAATGTTGGAAGGGCTGTGGGGAAAAAGGAACTCTTATCCACTGTTGGTGGGAGTGTATACTGTTGCAACCACTGTGGAAATCAGTGTGGAGATTCCTCAAAAAATTAGGATTAGAGGGCTCATTTGACCTGCTATTTGTCTTCTTGGTATCTTCCCAAAAGAATTAAAAGCATCATACCACAGCAATATATGTGCACCTGTGTTCATAGCAGCACAGTTTGTAATAGTTAAATCTTGGAAACAATCCAAATGTCCGCCAACTGATACATGGAAAAAAAACTATAATGTTTTTTATACAGTGGACTGCTACTCAGTCATAAATAAGGATACACTTGAGACAGTTATAGCTAAATGGATGGACCTTGAGACCAGACCCTTAAGTAAAATAAATCAGACAGATGTGTAAATATCACCTCGTCTCTGTGAAGTGAGAAACTGAAAATGTAAATAAGAACCAAAATATAGGATACATACTGTGAAAGAGGAAGAAATTGTTCAAAAAGAAAGAACTGGGGGAGGGATGAAGGAAGAGAAAAGAAAAAAATGAGTGAAGACGAATAAAACGGGAATAAATGTTTTGTAAATAAAGAGGAAGAGGGGTTGAAGGGAGAGAAGGGCAATGGGGAAAACAGAGTTCAGTCTATATCATGCACAGGTGCAGACTGTGGGTGTCTAGCTTGATGCTACTGTTTCCCTGTCCTGATTTTTGTTGCCTTGTGGTAAGTTTGAAAATTTAGAAAAGTGAGTTCTCCAAGTTGGCTCTTCTTCACAAGATGGTTTTGGACGCTCTCAATCCCTTGAATTCCCACATAAAATTTGGATCATCTTGTGAATTTCTGAGCATAGCATAAGCTGTGATACTGACATAAGGTGAATTGAAATTATAGACCAATTATTTGCAAAGCACTACCATGTCAACACCAGTAAGTCATATAATCCATGAACACATGATGTCTGCATTCAAAAACAAAATCTTTCAGCAGTGTTTTACAGTTTCAGAATGCAAGTTATGTACTGCTTTAATTATCCTTGAGTAGTTTTCTGCTATTCTAAATGGAACCATCTTCTTGATTTCATTTGGGATTATGTGCTTGTTTTAACAGCAAGAAGTCCAATGCATGTGCTTCATTTCTGGCCTGAGAAAGAAAGCATTGAACGAAGAAAGCTTCGTTCATTCTGGAGGTCTTATGTGCAGCCAGAGAATAAAGTTACAAATTTAATACAGGCTTTTTTGAAGATCTTGGATGACAAGTGTAGAACACATTTGGACACACGCTTTGTAAGTGTATCTAATATTAGAAGGTGCAAAAATAGGACTATGCCAGCCTGATGGGTGGCTTCCTGCAAGTGCTTATGGAAAAGCTAGAGCTGGAACTCAGTGGGGTCATGAGGTCACAGGGTGGGTAGAGCAGCAAATACTCAGCCCCACAACACCACGGCCTTGGCAAAGAGCTTCACCTCTTCATGCTTCAGTCTGCTCGTCTTCAGAATGGAAATACTAACGGTGCAGAGTTTGCACACTGACCCCCCACCTGAAGTACTCTTGCTCCAGGGTAAATACTCAACCATCAGTCAAGAAGAAAACGCAAGCGTTTCAGGCCTGGAGACGTAGTTCAACGGTAGAACACACGTTCAGCACGCACAAGGCTCTGGGTCTGACCCCAGCACCAAGAAAGAAAAGAAAATACAAGAACTTCTATCTATGGTTTGCCAATCCTTTAGCTTTTTACTTCAGCTTTATGCTTTATAAGTGTTCATAACATAATACTATGATGATATATTTTATACTTTATATTAAGTTAGCAAACAGTGTTTCACTGATGCAGAAGGACCGTGGGCTTAACGCATTGCTCTGCATACAGCAAGTGTTCAGTAAATGTTAGCCATCACCAAAATAACACGTACAAGGCTGGGGGCAGGCAAAGCGCAGAGGAAGGGCTCTCGTTTATTATGCTTGAGACTCTGGGTTTCATCTCCATTACCCAAACTCAGTCTAATTGCAATAATATCATCACGATGAAGTCTAAACATGTTATACCTCTTCTATACCTTTCTTTTGTGCCAGCACTGAGATTATAAAGAGCATAAAAGTCAAAGCTCAAAATTTTTAGAGACAATGGCACATCAACTCAGTCACAAAAGTAGTACAAAGGTACTACTTTACTATAGTTCAAAGTATGGAGAAATACCAAGGTCCAAGAGAGGAGATAACATTTGAACTTGGATGTCCTTAGTGTGTAAAACGCTAAGCACCTTCATTATAAGTAAGTTAGGTGGAATCAAGTTGCTCTTCTTTTGCATTGCCTTTATAATTTTAAAATTTGATTGATTGATTGACTGATTGATTGTGATATTGGGGGTGAATCTAACCCAGGGCCTCACATGTGCTGGCCAAGAGCTCTACCACTAAGCTGCACCCCCAGCACTTTATTGTTTTTTGAAACCACTCTCCCTAAAGCACGGGATCCCTAAATTGTGGGAATTCCAGACACTTCTGGGTTCCTCCAAGCCACCAGGTCCAAGGTTTAGGCGGCTAATCTAAGAATGGCTCTCCTGAGTCCAGCCAGCTTCCCTGCCATTCTTTGCAAGGTCTGTGTGTACCACACCGAATTTACTTTCCCAGAAGTGCTTCTGGGACCTAAGTCTGCACAAAGGGGCTGTTAAATGTGTTCTCCTCCCTTCTGGCTCCGCCGGCTCCTGAGCCTCAGGTC
>PVJX010044318.1:0-13237 GCA_004027295.1 Dolichotis patagonum
AATTTTATTTTAAAAGGGGGTAAAATTAAATACAACAAAACACAACAGAACGGGGCATAAAGCATAAATTTCAAAGCTAGACAACCAGAGATCTTCACTATCTGTCATATTGTCTGTTTTCTTCCAAATGGTTGTCCTTATCTTTGCATATGGGGAGCGCATACTAAATAACATAGCCAATCTTTTCACAAGATGTATAGTTCACTGGCTCCCACTTGCTAAGCAGGGGGGAGGGAGAGGGGGGACACGGGGGGGGGAGCAGGATGACATCAGATGTCTGATTCTCACCCCACATGCTGGCAGGATCTCAGCTGCCCCCCCCCCCACAGAGGGGAAGAGCTCCTTGTTCTCCCGGCACTGAGTCAACGGCAGGGTGCAGGTCCCGAGGCACCAGGGTCTCTCCCCTGCAGGCCCCCCAAAGTCCACTATACTCACCTGCTATTTCTGATGAATTGACCATTCCATTTCCAAAGTTCTAAAATGGCCATCAGATCACAGAAAGAATTTTCTTTAGGCTCCTGTTTGAAACTAGCAGCTACAGCGATCTGCTGGCCTTGCTTCAGGGCCACTCAAGGAAAGTTTTATGTACAGATTTTGATAACTTTTGTTGTTTTTATGTATTTGGTGACAGGGTTTTACAGTGTAGTTCAGGCTGGCCTGGATCCACTATATAGCCCAGACTGGCTTGGAACTTGCAGCAATCCTCCTGCTTCAGCCTTTTAAGTGCTGGGATTATATGTGTGTGCTACTATGGTTGGTGAGATTTTGATTACTTTTTAAACTCTTTTTTTTTAAATATAAGCATTTAAAACTACACATTTTCCCTCTAAGCACTTTAGCTGTGTTTGACAAACATCAAAATGTTATCACCTAATGTTATCTTTCAGTTCAAACTATTTTAAAAATGCTACTGATGTCTCCTCTGCCTAGAGGTTTAGAATTATACTGGTTTCTAAACCAGTATAATTTCTCAAACCCTCCTTGGTTGTTAAATTGTAGTGAAACTCCTTTATATCTTATACTTTGTGGCTTTGGTTCCCAAACTTAATTTTATTTTGTTACGATGGGGATAATTACAGTGTATTTTTTCTTTCTTCTCAGATTATGAATGCAATGCGCCGTGGTGATTTGGTTTTTGACATCCTTAACAGTATTTCATTCATCAGCGGGTCCTCTAGGCTGAAGTACAACCATCAAGACACAGCCAAAGTCCCAGAAGACCAGCTGTCTGGAGGGACTTTGCAGGAAGCTGTTCCCTCTCACAAAAGGGCAGGGGGAAACTGGATTTCTGAGTTCTCCCTCAACGGCTCGCGTGGGTCAGTCACAAGCTTTCGCTGGGTTTTAGGAAGCAATGGATGTACCCTTAAAAAATTTTCCACCCGCTATTGGTCTTCTCTTCAGAGGCTGGAAAGCTAACCAGTTCTCAAAACCCAGCAGGGTAGGGAGCCAGGCAGAGCTCAGGAAAAGTGGAAGAACTTCTGTGGCCAGGCTTAAGAGCACATCTCTTGCGAAGCTTAAGGAAACAAGGCTTCACTGACGAGCCCCATTCGCCTTGGGAACACAGCAACTCAGAAGCGGGCGCTCCCGCACAAATACTTCCTTCGCAGGCGACTCCAATCTGCAGCCCGTGAAGGAACCGGGTGTTTCTGAGGAATAGCTAGCGCACTGCCGGTCGCGTGACTCGGGGCGGGGTGGGGCGGAGACTACCTTCATCAAGGCCCCTCCCATCCATACGTCACTCGAGGTGGCCCGCCCCATCCGCCGAGAGGGGGAGCACGAGATCCCGCCCCCAAAGGCCTCTCCTGGAGGGACTAGCCGGTCAGTAGGCAGTAGGGCGGGGCGAGAGGCCTGCAGAAGGACTGGTGCAGGGGGAGGGGAGAGGAAAGGGGTGATCACGTGCGTCGGGCGCCCAGGTCACGTGACGGGGTGCCCGGGTGGAGGGAGCCGGGTCGGGAGTTTTCCTGAGGGAAGAGTGAAGTGGGGGGGGACGCGGCGGCGGCAACGCTGACAATGGTGAGTGCGCAGCGGTCCGCGCGCCTGTCTTTCGCCTGGCTCGGAGCGCGTGGCCAGACGGCCAACGGCGGGTGCGGCGCCGCTGGAGGAAGGGGCGGGCGAGCGAGCTGGGAGCGGGGTAGGCCCGTCGGGCTACCCGGCTCCGGGTTGCGGGCGTCCCCGCCTCATCCCGGTCCCGGTCTCGGCGAGGCCCGCGCACCTGCAGCGGCGGCGCACTCTCCCGGCCATGTTCCTCGAGCGGCTCTGGGGGCCCTGGCTGGGCTCCCGGTCTCCGCCTCTGCGGGGGCTGGAAGCCGCATCCCCTCCCAAGGTAGCCGCCCCCCGCTTCTCTGATAGCCTCGCGTCCACACTGGCGGGGTGGCCGGACTCCCTCGGTTCCGGACTCCGAGGAGACTTGGTCACTCGTGGTGTCACGGGCTTCAGGGAACTCCGCTGTTTAAAAACCTAGATTGCGAGACATTCTGCGATTTCATTGACCCTCGTTCGTGCTGGATGTTGACACTTGTAGCATGGAAGAGCAAAAAAGCGCAGGGCGTCAGAATGGGGCCGTCTTTAACACACCGACTTCGTGCTCGCGGTTCACGCCTTGGCTCTCGTTTCCTTCCCGAGCCACGGCTCTCACTTAGCGCCCTGGGTGTTGAAACGGCCTAGGAAGCAGAGAGGGAGGGAAATCCGTCCTCTCAGCGCGGTTGGAGGGGCGCGCCGCCGTGGGCAGGGCGGTGGTTAACTTTGTGTGGGCAGCCTCCCTCGTCAGAGTGGAGCTCATTTGGCTCGTTATATAGCAGTGTTGGGGTATTTATTTGTCGTGCATACCCAGCGCACCTACTGTGTGCTCTCCTTTACTTTTTTTCTTTCCAAAAGCTCACAATTTTGAAGTGTTTGAGACTTGGAGGTAAAGGCTAAACCAATTTTTTTAAATCTTGCTTGCAATAATTTTAAAAGAAATCGTATTGCCTTTACTTTTTTTTTTAAAGATACGTTCATTTTTAAAGCCCTTTTTCTTTAATGTAACAAATACTTAGGTGTGCCCAGGGTCCTAAGCAAAACTGCCTGCTCTGTTAAAGTTTACAATCCAGGAGGAAATGAAATTACTAATTTGTGTATACTAGTTTAACATGAAAAAAGACATGAATACTGAGAGGGAATTACTGGGGATTGTGCTTAGGGAGTTAGGGAAACCACTTTTAATTGAGTTTAATTTGAAAACTTTAAAGGCCCTTCATATGTAATTAGTACTTTTACTGAGCTTTCTGAATTACACTCGAGAAATTTATTTTCAAGTTACTTTTCAAGCATAGCCAAAATTGTAAAGCTTTAAAACATTTAAGTGATTAAAAAAAAAAACATTGAAGTGATGTACAGATGTAATGTGTAGGAAAATTTGCTGTTTCATGGTGTGTGGGCTTAGTGAATAAGTAGCCTTGTTACCACCTCATTTTGAGTTTTCTTTTTATCCATCGACCTAGTGAAATTTCTTCAATAAGGACTAGAAAGTTTATCGCACTGTGTACTCACATTTAGTTTTTGCTCAGTAGTAGTGCTCAATATATAGGGTTTACAAGTTATGTGAAAAATCTTGGACATTAACCCAAAGTCAGAGATATGAGGGTTTGGTCAAGGTTAGAACACTGTAAATACAGTTGTTATGTTTTGCTAGTCACATATGCAGTCTAGTTATTTAAAAGCTACTTGTGTTTTAACTTACCTATCCTCTCTTCTTCCCCCTCTCTCGCCGCCCTCCTTTTCTTTACCTCTTCTCTCCCCTGCCCTCCTACCACACACAGCCTTCCTCGATTGCTGGCTCAGTTATTTGCGCATACTTGATAATTAGTGCTAGCTGATTGACTTTGAGTTGCTATTTCATATCGGTATCTCTTAGGAGAAAATTTATTATTCCAAATTTACCATGTCGGGCAGGTTTTGAGTTTGACATAGAGCCAGAAAGCGAACTAGGAATGAGTAGTGTATATAACCTGTCAGGGATGCTTTTTATTCTCTAAATTAGTTCAGTTTTCTGATTAAAATTTGTTTCTGGTTAAGAGTTGAATGTTATTTGTAATGTGAGGAAAAATTAAAACATCATATAGAAAAGGAAATTTGCTATTTGTCAAAATTAATAATCTGGCGATTCAAGCACTTGGTTTCTTGACATGGTAATCCCTTTTGTTAATATAGAAGTAAGGAAAACAACCAAGTGCGAAATTTGGGAAAAGAATGTCTTTTTTTTTTTTTTTTTTTTTGTCTTTTGAGACAGGGTCTCACAATGTAGCTAAGGTTGGCCTTGAACTCACTATGCCTCCCCAGTGCTGGGATTGCACCATATCTGGCTACACTGACCTGTATGATCATAGTGTCACCTATGATTTACACAGTTTTAGGAGGAACATTAGCATCTTTAGCATTACCTGGCCAACTGAGAACAGAGCTTGGATTTTGCTACTGCAGCCAATGCTAATTTGCTGGGAAAGGGCTGGTCTTACCAACTATTCCAAATATCCAGTTTCTTTTGTGTAGTCATTTACTTTCTATTAGAATGGTAGTATATATACTTAAAATTAGTTTAACATTCAACAAATACAGTGTTTGAGGGCCTTCTATGTATTAATGTCAAATGCAGCGTTGTGTCTTCTGAATTGAGCAACAGACAAGATGTCTGTCCTAATGGAGTTAGCAGTTCAATAGAGTCAGCCGTGAAAATCAACCTTGTGAGATCTAAATTTAGAAAATCCAATTTATCGAGTTAGGGAAAACCCTTATGGAGATGACTCAAACTGACATTTATAGGATGAATGAGTTAGGTTAAGGCACTTTCCATGGGATTAGGGTAAAGAGGCTGGTAAAGTTGATTAAACTATGGCAGAAAGAACAATGTTTGAGGTTGATGTGGTTGGAGAGATGGGTAGGACTAGATACATGCAGGCTACATTACAGAATACATTGTGTGTATGGGTTTAAAGTAAAAGTCAACATTATCTACAAAAAAATTGAACAGATCAGTGTATAGCTTGATAAATTTCACAAACATGCTTATGCACCAAGTTCTCAGATCAGAAAAACAGAATATAATCACTGCTTCAGCTTCCTTTATTTTCCAGGTACTTTAATATTGTAATGTACATGTACTGTACATGTTTTTGACATGAAATGGTAACGAAAATTCTGCCTGTCCTTTTTCAGTCAATTTAGCCAGTTAGGGAAAACCCTCATAGAGATGAGTCAAACTGACATTTATAGGATGAATGAGTTAGGTTAAGGGATTCATCCTTATATGTGTATCTTTTTAATTCTAGTGCTGTTGATTATTCCCACTGTATACCTATAAATTAAAATTTATTTGTGAATTTTCTTGTTGGTTGATAATTTGGGTAGTTTTTCTTTGTGGCTATTCATGACCTTCATCTTCTGGTTGGTATATGTGAGAACTGCTGTCTAGGGTAGTGGTGGTTAACCTACTACCTACTACTGTTTGTTTTTAAGACAAAAGATGTTAATATATGAATTGTTTTTTCTAAATTAGAATCTCAGTATGGCAGCGTTGGCACTTAGTGATAAATAAGTGGATTTTGGGCTGCAGTTTAGGCAGTGATCTTAAGTTTGCCATTACTGGTCTAGGATATACTGTATATCCAGGGGTGGAACTGCTGGGTCATTGGGTTATGTGCATCTGCAACTTCACCAGATAATGCCAGACTATTTTCAAAAGTAGTTATTCTACTTCGTAAGTTCACCAGTGTGCTGAAGGAGTTTTAGCAGGGAATGGCAAAAGATTTGTTTTCAAAAGGTTGTTCTGGTTGTTACATAGGGGAGAGAAAGAAGGAAGGTAGGGCAACATAATAGAAGAATAATTGTGTAAATTAAGAAAGATTAGTTTTCATTGGTGACAAAATAATTCATGACTATCCAGTATCAGAATTGCTAATGGATTCTGTTCATTATTAGTTGGTTATTACCAGTTAATGCTTTTTGGCATTGATAAGCAATTATACCATATCTCTATATTTCTGTCATATTCAGGATTAACAAAACAAGGTTGTACATTTTCTTTTGAAAAATTCATGAGAATTTTGTTAATCTTGTCCATTAGGGCTAGGGTTTTTTTTTGTTGTTGTTCATTTGTTACTGGAAATTGAACTCAGGACCCTATGCTTTCCAGGCAGATGCTGAGCCACTGAGTTAAATTCTCAACCATTAGGGCTAGTTTTACTCAAAGAGATTAGATAGTGTAACATATCCTATGCAGACCTAATATAGCAGTAGATTTTATAACAGTAAGTTATAATAATTCATCTGGGCTTATAGGAATAATTTAGATTGTAACAAGTTCTGTTATAATGTAAAAACCTGATAGTGAAAGGTAAATTATCAAATTCAGATGTTAAGAACTATCTTCCTAAATTTCTGATATATGTTAATATTTGATTATAGGGGTTATCTATGGAAATGTTAAAATTATAGTGTGTTTAATATGTTCCTGCTGGTTTGAGCCACTGGTGGTATATGCCTTGAGTGTCCCATTGGATGGCTTTTATCACTGGTGGTACAAATGGATCTAATCACTTTTCTCAGTGTTTTTACTAATAAAATTAATAAAAAGCCACCCAGTGGGACGTTCAGGCATGTGCTACCAGTGGTTCAAGTCACCCAGCAGTGAGACATACAAATTATCGCCCTGTTGTGAATGTATTAAATTTGTTTAGGCATCGTGTTTTTTTTTTTTTCTTTTTTGTTTGATACCAGGGATTGAACTCAGGACCTCATGCTTGCCCAGCAGGTGCTGGCGCCACTGAACTAACACTCCACCCCACCCCAGGCATCGTGGTTTTTTGGGAGGATCTTTTTTGATGGTAGAACAAAGTCAACAAATGTTTATGTGTGGCAGTAGATTATGTAGGTACTCAAGCTTGCTCATTTTTGATGTAGAATTTGATACAGATTCTTATGTGAACCCATATATTTATAGTCTATTTAACTGTAGGCCAGAGGTAACTGAATTTGAATTATGAAATATGATTGGCTAAACATGATAATTACAAGCATTTTCATTTTATTTCAGAGTTTTCTCGGAGGCTTTTTTGGTCCTATTTGTGAGATTGACATTGTTCTTAATGATGGGGAAACAAGGAAGATGGCTGAGATGAAGACTGAAGATGGCAAAGTAGAAAAACACTATCTCTTCTATGATGGGGAGTCTGTTTCCGGAAAGGTAAATCTTTTGTTTGATAGAATTACTGTATAGTTGTAGAATATTAGAATTAGTAGTGAAAATGGTTTGTGCTTTAAATTCTAATGATTTTTGTTAAAGAGTTGGAAAATTTTTTCCCTGAAGATCAGCTAAAGTCTTAGATTGGTTAGAATATTTACAAGAAAAATTCTTACCCTGGAAGGATGAATCTTGATGCCTGTTCTTGTTAAAGTAATATATATATGTGGTAGACAGTTTGGGAAATAAAATATGCATCATTCCATCATGGAAATAATTCACTGTTAAAAATTGGGTGTGCTTCCTGAGGGTTTCTTTGCATTTATTATTGTATATATATTTGTGTTACAGTGTCACTTGATGATAGAGGTACATTTTTCACAAATGTGTCTAGGTGTTTCATCATTGTGCAGATTTCATAATGTACTTACACAAACCTAAGTTGTACAGCCTGTTACATACCTCGGCTATATGATATGACCTATGTATTTATTTTAAAACTATTTTTATTTTTTAAGCATTTTTGTTAAAAGTGAAGACACAAATACACACCTAACATAGGCCTACACAGTCGGGATTATCAGTATCACTGTCTTTTGCCTCCGTGTCTTGACCTACAGGAAGGCCACTTTTGATAACACTGCCTTCTGGAATGTTGCCCGAGGGACCTGCCTGATGCTGCTTTACAGTTACTATTTTTTTTTAATAAGTGGAAATTAACTCTTAAGATAATGAAAATGTATTATAAATAATTAATATCAACTATTACACACTATACCTACTTACGTGTGCTGTATTTTTATATACCTGGCAGTGCAGTGTGTTTGTTTGCACCAGCATGACCAGTAGTGCTTTGCAGTGTTAACCATGGCTAGGCGTCACATGGTGATAGGAATTTCTCAGCTCCTTTAGAGCCCCACAGGACAACCATTGTGTATGGAGTTCGTTATGACTGAATATTAAACACATCTTTTCCTATTGTTGGATATTTAAGTAGTCTATATCTTTGGCAGTGTGGATATAAACTTTTCTTCAGATTCTGTAGGATAAGATTATTTCAGTAGAGTAGATTTCTAAAGTGAGTTTTTGGGCCAAAACTCACTTTTACAAAATACTTGGGACACAAGTATTTTGAGCATCTTAATACATACTAATTTGGAAAATTTACGAACATTGATTCACTATATTGTCTTGACATGACAGCATTGAATATTGCTTTGTTACTTTTATTGTTTTGACAGGCAAACTGATCTTACTGTTTTAATTTACATTTTTTTGGTTACTAGATAGGTTTGATTCTTTTGGCAAGTGTATAGGTGGTGGGGTGTTTTTTTCATTTGGGGTACGCACTGTCTGGTTTTCTTTACCTCTTTTTCTCTTCAACTATTGATGATACTCAATACCAAGAATGATTTCATTAACTGCGTGTTGCAAAATATTTTCTCTTACTTCATTTTTATTTATTGTATAGGATACATTTGTGTTCATTTTTATTTATTGTATAGGATACATTTGTGTTCACTTGTTGTTTTGATACAGTTCGCATTAAAAAAAGAGAAGAAATGCTAGATGTACCCCACACACTTTTATTTATATCACTCAGGGACTTAACAGGCTGAAGTCAGTTAGAGGTAGCAGTCTTACCTGAAGTTTTGGATCCTTGTCTAGGCTTCTGAGGGGTTGGGCAGAAGTAATTTCCTTACAGCAAATACTATGATTGAGGTCCTGGTTTTCCTGTGCTGTTGGTCTGGAACTGCTTTCTCCTTCTAGAGGCTGCCTTCAGAGTCTTTTTTTTTTTTTGTACCGGGGATCGAACTCACGACCTTGCGCTTGCCAGGCAGGCGCTTAAGCCACTGAGCTAAAGCCCCAGTTGCCTTCAGATTCTTGCAGCATGGCTTGTTTCTCTTAAAAATAGCAGTTTGCTTTGTTTTCAAGGCCAGTGGGAGAGCATCTGTCTTACATTCAGCTTCTTTTACAGGGTTACCTGGTTAGATCAGACCCACCCAGGATAATCTTCCTTTTGATAAATTTTAAAAATTCAACTCATTGGTAACCTAAACATGGGAGTGATTCACTGAGTCCACCCGTGATCAAAGGGGAGGATCATGAAGGTTGTGTACATACAAGGGCTACCATAGTGTTGTGCTTCTGTGCTCATGCTGTAGTGTTCTCTGTGATTGCACACTCATGGTGCATCCGTTTTTTCTATAAACCTTGAGTTTTCCCTTTGCTTTAAGCTCTACTGACGTGTAAAGTAAAATTTACCCCTCTAAGTATATTTTAAAATTTTAAAGCTTTACTGAAGTATAAAGTTTACCCATTTTAAGTGCACTTAAAATTTCTAGCAAATTTATAGAATTGTGCAACCATTATCACTATCAGAATACTTTTCATATTCCAAAAAGAAAACTTGTACCCTTAGCATTTGTTTTCAATTTTCCTTCTTCTTGGGCTCTTGTGACCACTAATTTACTTTCTATTTTTAAGAATTTGCCTATTTTGGATGTCTCATATCAAGAGAATTATGTAATGTCCTGACTGGTTTCTTTTACTTAGTGTAATGTTTTCAAGTTTCATTCATATTGTAGTGTTGTTTGCATTTCATTTCTGTACAGTATTCTGTCTTATGGACATACCACTTTTTTATATTGATAGATTAACATTTGGATATTTTCACTTTTTGGAATTATTCTGTGACATTTTTGTGTGGATCTGTGTTTTCATTTCTCTTGGACACTTAAGATTGGAATTTCTAGGTCTTAGGTAAACTTTTATCTTTTTAATAAATTGCCAATGACCCTGGGAAGTTTTAGTTGTTTCCTTGCTAATTGGTGTAAGATGGTCCTTCATCCTATACATTTTCTACTTCAGACCTGAAATTGGTCATGTATTTCAAGTCTGTTTGCTAGAAATACTCACTGCTATTTGGTTATTGTTGCTAGGCTTTTCATTGTATAAATGTGGGAAGAGTGACATATAATTTTTTATAAGTTGAATATATGTTTATTCTTATTTATGTATAGTGTTTAAAACATTTTGGGAATAATCATTTCCAACTCTGTTGCAGAACTACAGACCTTTTTTTGTTTGTTTGTTTTTACTTAACATCTTTTATATTTATCTCCTTCTAAGCCAAGAATCTTAGCTTTCAAAGACACTGGAAAATGTAATTGGTATACTACATAATTTACTCATTTGTTTTATCATACATTATATAAACAACACTTTTAAAATAAAAATACTAATATTACCACTGTCAGTATGATTATGAAGTTAGCTAAATATTTTGCAGATAACTATTTTACTCCCATTTCATAAGTGTACCATAAATACTATCTTGTTGGCACACAGTCATTCTATACTATGTGCTCATTCTCTTAACCCTCACTGAGTCTTCATTTGTAAATAACTATTACTATTCTCTTTTGTCTTGGTTTGTAAGTAACTATTACTACTCTCTTAATCTCTTTGGTTGCTTGATGCTTATTCTGTAGTTACTAGAGCCTAATAGTTTTCTTAGGAAATGCTTGTGAGAATAATGTTACTGAAGGATTTACATGTTGATACGGTTTTTTTGTGTCCTTTCTACTTGAAAGTTAGTTTTACTGAATATAATAGCCTTGGCTTTCATATTCTTTCTTTATATTTGTAACTATTTAAGATTACTCCATTGTCTTCTGGCATAAAGCCAGAAGCCTGCTTTTCTGCTGTGTTACCCAAAGAAGATCTCCCTGTCTCTATGTCCATCTGTGTCTCTTCCAGTCTCTCACACTTTCTCCAGTGCTGGAGATTGAACCCTGGGCCTTGCATATGCTAGCCAAATGCTCTGAGCATTCATTAAATTGTTTAATTTTTTTCTTTAAAGACAATTTTTAAAAATTATAGCTATTTAGTATTTGTTCAGTGCTATTGCTTTGGCCTCTTAAGGGATTTATTGTTGATATTTTTGTGGTGCTGGGGTTTGAATTCAGAATGCTGTGCATTAGGCAAGCAATGTACCACTGAGTGGCAGCTCTAGCCCCAGGGTTTCATTTCATTTTTCTTTTCTTTTTTTCAAACCAAGATTTTATTTAGTATGAGAATTTGAGGGTTGTTTAAGATCCAAGCCCTACCAAGTGGCTTACAAAAATAAAGTTATTTCTTCTTCCTGTTTAGTTATTTAGTTCTGTCATAAGAGATTCTATATTTTTTTTATAATTTTATTTAAAGAGAAACAAAACAAAACAACAAAACAGAATAAAGGGTAGCAACAATACAGTATTCCAAGGAAAAAAGGAAAAGAACAACAACAAAAAAACCTAAAAAAATTATTGCTTGACAAATTACATACTGACTTCTTGGAAATAGTTGTTCAATTTACAAAGTTAAAACATGCAAAGTAGACATTCAAACAGTGAGACTGTCAACAGTTCTGGTCCACAATCTGACAAAAACAGCAATATGGTCATCCATCTTACCCATGCAAATACACATGCAATTATATCAAAAGGGTAGAATTAAACACAACAAAACAGAGCAAAGCGGATCACAAGAAAGCAATGTAAGAGACAAAAATTTCAAAACTAGACAATCGGTGATATTTACTCTCTATCATGTTGACTCTTGTTTTCTTCCAAATAGTTGTCCGTATTGTCACATACAGGGAATTCACATGAAACAACCTTGTATGAAATTGATCTGAGCAGGATGAGGAGGGCATTACAGATCTTCAAGACCAGACATTAGGGAAGCCAAGAATGGCTGTCATAGTGTCTCTCATTCTTCTCAAAACAGCTGTCCATACCTTAATGTGTGTTGAACTTAAACAAGGCAAAGCAAGCTAAGATCACTTTGAACGAAAAGTGATACTTTTGCTGGACTTCACATCATGACATTATGGAATCAGCACTGGGTATTGTAATGTCTCTTTTTCTTAAAAGTAGTTGTTCATTTCAACATGTGTTCTATAGTTGGTTCTTGTAAACTGTTAATAAGCTCTACATCTGCATGAGTCTCTACACATATATCTATCATTTCTGTATTAGCAGGAAAAACAAAACAAAGCAAGATAAACAATTCCTAGAAAAGCATGAGGCAGAAAAGTCACATAAAACCACAATACAAGGTGATCTACAATGGTTACCATGGTATCTCAGCAGTGTATAACAACATTAATAAAAACAAAGCATTGGAGATATTATAAGACTTCAAAAGCAAATAATAATCAAACCAGAGTGGGTATCTTAGTGAATCTTGTCATCTTCAGTGTAGTTGCCTGTACACTTAGACTTGATGCTATCCATCATAACAGATTTAAATAAAATCAGTCAATATAAAGTAGCAATCTAACAAACCAGATTCAAATAAGATCAGTCATAATAAGACAGTGTAAGTTATAAAGGGCTTCAGATTAAGTTGATAGGAAAATCAGGGATCAATACCATAATATGGCCTCTTATTTTTGGGATAGCTGACCATGTCCTCAAGTCTAGTGTAAGTAGACAAACTGAAATAGCACGTAATCCATCCAAGCAGAGTGGTGAGAATAATGTAAATTTTAAATCTTGTTACCCCATTAACAGTATCCTTTGCCTTCATTTTTTTAGACAATTCCTCCCCTTTCACTCCCATGGGGTGAACTGCTTGTTTTGGGTCCCACTGCCTCCCTATATAGAGCATCTCAATGGACCCTATTTCCTGATCTACTCTGCCTGTGTTTCTCTCTGTTAGTATTTCGAGGCCCTCTATACTAGAGATTATAGCCAATCTTCTCTGCCTCATTTCTGCTATTCTATTTTTCTGCCATTGATAGTCTATTTTTCTCTTCCACTCCACTGGTCTGCCTCGTTCACTGAGGCCTCTCTGCCACTGTTCCTGAAATGCTCATATTCTTGTTCTCTCTCCCTAGAATGTCCTTCAGTATTTTTTGTAGGGTTGGACTGGTGGTCACAAATTCTCCTAGTTCCTCTTTGTCATGGAAGCATCTTTTTTCTCCATTAATTTCTAGGGAGAGTTTTGCAGGATACATCAATCTGGGCTGGAGAT
>PVJX010044319.1:0-13245 GCA_004027295.1 Dolichotis patagonum
ATCCATGACAACACCCAGCACTGTGACTCAGGTCTCCTACATCACACGTGTGTCGTGGAGACTGGGGTCTAGGTCACAAAGCTGCTCAGCCAATCTCAGCCCAGGGGGGTTGCCTGGCAACATCAAGCCTCTTGATGTCTGTATCCAGGGGTTAAACCCACCACTGCAGCAGCTTTCCACCAAACATAACCACAACCATTCCAATCATGCAGTATTTTCCTTAGACTCACTAGGTTTCACCCCAATTTTTTTTCCCATTCCTACTCATCACAAGGTGCAAACACACATTTAGAGTGCAATAAAATGTCCTGGCAAAGCTCTTGCTCTCTCAGGAGGTCTAATGTTCACAAACTAGACTCCCACAGTTCATGGATTTCTTTAAACTGACACAGAGAAAATTTCATGCAGAGGAATTGGCACAATGAGTTAGGTGTTTGACCCCTTAGACAAGGCTTGGTGCCTAAACCTGCCATCTCTGCACACTGGCTGTCCAGGGCTCTTGCATACATGGTGGGATCCATTCACCCTGGAAGCACGGAAGACCAGCACAGTTCCCTACAATAGGGAGAAAACCTGAAGGGCATGAAATGTGGCATTGCTGCTTTATCTTTCCTGCCTCTCTTTGGTTCAAAATTGTCAGAACACTTTGGAGGGGAGCTCAGCAGGTGAAGCACCCTAACCCAGGTGACACTAGACAGGTACTGTTGTCTCATGGAATAAGCCAGCAGCATCCTACAGAGACCATCATCAGCAGGGTTTCCCAAACCACAAATTCAACCAGGTGGAAGAGAAAACCTTAGAAGTGGGCTCAAAATCTCCAGTCCTCTCAATGCCCTTCATGTGCCTTCCCATTAGGAAAGATTTATTTTCCACTACTCAGGTCAAATACGTGGTTTTGGGCTGGTCACATTGGTAGATTCTGGGCCAAAGACTCAGGCTGCTGCACCTGTAGACACGTGAGCAGTGTTTTCACTGGCCTGCTGGGGAATTGTGTGCCCTGAATTGGACTCAACTGTGGGTTCCAGTTTTCATTGGCTCCAGGGGTTAGAGAACATTACAATGTGTTTCAGTGTCCAGAGTGCCTAACCCATCAGATAACTGAGCCCCCCCTTCAAGTTTCTGCAGAAGCCAGGGATTGCTGAAAAAAAAATAAATGTGGAAGAAAACTGATGCGTCCTTGAGAGATTCCTGTCTATCTCTATTTGGGAAAACTTGCCTGTAATATTTGGTAAAAATGTCTGAGGTATTTGTGTGTGTGTTTGTGTGTGAGTTCCACCTGCACATATCATAACGAAATCTAACCATTCCTCTGCATCTATGAAATGCCACCATTGGTCCTTTGCATTCCCCAAACCAATAGAAAACTGATAAATGGCCAATGGAACATTTTCTCATGGCTTCAAACTGAGAGGACACCCTTGAGAGTAAAATTTCAAAAATCCAGTGGAAGTGTACTCTATCTTCGAAGCACTGTAATTTTGGGCAAACCTGAATTCCCAAAATCCTCAGAAGAGGATCCAGTGTTGAAATCACAAAGGGCTTTTCCTCAGTGGAGTAGGCATGCCTCAGAGGCAAAGGTTTGAGGAAATAGTCCATAGAAGGGAGGAATGCCTACAAACAATGGAATTGAAATTTCCATTTAATGGCTAAGGGAAGAGAGTGCCTCAAGCCAGCCAATGAAATAGGAATCAGAAAGAGATGAGCACATATCACAGCAAACCATGCACTTTGTATCCAGCAAGAAAACTAACTAGGACACCAGAATCCTCACACAAGTGTTGAGGTTCAAGGTGGTCACTATTTCCTCTCACAAGAATCACCTTCTGGCAGTACCATGAACAAGAAAGAGGAAACATTTTCAGTGTTTGATAACAAGTGGCTGGGCCCAACTTGGGGGTGGGGGAAACATGTCAGTCCCTGTCAAACTGTCTGAGTTTCATGGAAGAAAACCTATTCGCATGGATTATATCAGAGAAATAGTTTTCAGGGGAGCTTTTGGCCAAATCTATTCTGAAATGAGGAGGTGGACTGGTCTTTATCAAAAAGGGAAAGCTACAAATTCAGGAAAAGTACAAAAAAAAGTAGCCTCACCAAGAGGCGCACCATGAAAACCAAATTGTCACAGTGTTTTTGTTAAAATTCCTGGAACTCATACCTATTGAAGTATCTTAGGATGTCTCCTGCAGTCCTCAGACCTTCTATCTCAGGGTATCTCAAGCCAAAATTCAAAATATCATGTGAAACTTTTCAGTGATGTGTGGAGCCTTGACACAGAAAAGCTCTCAGTTTGACATCTAGCACATTCCCAAATGGGTTATCTGAGGAAATTATGAGCCAGACATTGTGGTGTTGTTTCTTTGTGCCATTTTTTGCTCCCTACCTTTTCCTGGATGATCTGCTGCCTTGAGATACACACACTAAGGCAAGAGAACTCATATATGACAACAACCAGGAGATATTCATATGGATATTCAAATCTCCATGAAATTGTAATGCCTCGTTCTTTTTTTTTTAATGTGCCTTTCCTAATCCAATTTTTGTTTTTACATTCACTGGCTCTCCTGCTTGCCCACATTTTTTTCCATTATTTTCCCTTTTTTCTACACGTTGCTATGCTCACTTATGCGTCTTGATATCCAATGTGCTGCATCTTTGCATACCTATTGGATGGGGAAACATGATCAAAAGCTGCTCATTGACAGAAGACAAGCCTTAGGATAGTTGCCATTGAAATTGAACTCGAAGTACAGTCTGGGGTTTCGAATCCAATGTGTTTAAACAGGCTCTTGTGCCGAGAAATTCCACAGCCAGTTCTTGGACATTCTGGGAACAATGCCAGCAACTCTGAACTGATAACCCTAGGGAAGAGGTCTCAGGCTAAGGACAGAATGCTCATGGGCAAAGAGGATGCTCAAATGAAGATCAACGGAATATTTATCCACCATATAGTGGGATGAGTCATGCAAACCTGGCACCATATCCATAGGTAGATTTGCAGGATTTTTTATGGACTCATCAATATATGATAAAAATCTAAGCAATGACACTTTCAGAGAAAACATTGTTTTGTTTTTGGCCACTGAATTCCAATCTTTTCACATCTTGCTCTAAAGATACATGCCTGCAACTAAGGTATCCATGACAACACCCAGCATTGTGACTCAGGTCTCCTACATCACCTGTGAGTAATGGAGACTGGGACCTAGGTCACAAACCTGCTCAGCCAATCTCAGCCCAGTGGGGTTGCCTGGCAAGCTCAAGCCTCTTGTATGTCTGTATCCAAGGGTTACACCCACCACTGTAGCAGCTTTCCAGCAAAAAAAACCACAAGCATTCCAATAATGCAGTATTTTCATTATACTCTCTAGGTATCACCCCAATTTTTTTTTCACATTTGTACTCAACAAAATTTTGCACAAATATTTAGAGGGAAATGAAGTGTCCTGGAGAAGCTCTTGCTCTTTCATGAGGTCTAATGTTCACAAACTGGACTCCCACAGTCCATGGATTTCTTGAAACTGACACACAGAAAATTTCCTGCAAAGGAATTGGCACAATGAGTTAGGTTTTTGACCCCTTTGAAAAGGCTTGGTGTCTAAACCTGCCATCTCTGCACACTGGCTGTCCAGGACTCTTGCCTACATGGTGGGATCCATTCACCCTGGAAACCAGGAGGCCCTGCACAAGTCCCCGCAAGATGGAAAAACCCTTAAGGGCATTAAATGTGACATTGCTGCTTTATCTCCCCTGCCTCTCTTTGGTTGAAAATTGTCAAAACACTATTGAGGGGAGCTCAACAAGTGAGACACCCTAACCCAGGTGACACTAGACAGGTGCTGTTGTCTCATCGAATAAGTGAGCAGCATCCCCAGAGACAATCATCAGCAGGGTTTCCCAAACCCAAAATTCAACCAGGTGGAACAGAAAACCTTAGAAGTGGGCTCAAAATCTCCAGTCCCATCAATAACCTTCATGTGCCTTCCCGTTAGGAAAGGTTTATTTTCCAATACTCAGGTCAAATATGTGGCCTTGGACTGCTCACAGTGGTAGGTCCTGGGCGATAGCAGGCTGCTACACCTGTAGACACTTGAGCAGTGTTTCGACTGGCCTGCTAGGGAATTGTGTGCCCTGAATTGGACTCAACTGTGGGTTCCAATTTTCATTGGCTCCCGGGGTGAGAGAACATAACAATGTTTTCCAGGGTCCAGAATGTCTAACCCATCAGAAAACTGACACCCCCCCCAGTTTCCGCAGAAGACAGGAATTCCTGAAGAAATAAATAAATGTGGAAGGAAACTGACCCATCCTTGAGAGATTCCTGTCTATCGCTATTTGGGAAAGCGTGCCTGTAAGATTTGGTAAAAATGTCTCGGGTATTTGTGCGTGTGTTAGTGTGTGACTTCCACCTGAGCATATCATAATGAATTCTAACCATTCCTCCCCATCTCTGAAATGCCACCATGGGTCCTTTGGATTCCCCAACCAACAGAAAACTGAAAAGTGGCAAAGGAACATTTTATCATGGCTTGAAACTGAGAGGACACCCTTGAGAGTCGCATTTCAAAAATCTAATGGAAGTGTACTCTTTCTTTGAAGCACTGTAATTTTGGGCAAGCCTGAGTTGCCAAAATCCTGAGAAAAGGTTCCAGTGTTGAAATCACAAACGGCTTTTCCTCAGTGGAGTAGGCATGCCTCAGAGGCAAAGGTTTGAGGAAATAGTCCATAGAAGGGAGGAATGCCTACAAACAAAGAAATTGAAATTTCACTTTAATTCCAAAGGGAAGAGAGTGCCTCAACCAGCAGATGAAATAGAAATCAGAAAGAGATGAGTGCATATCACAGCAAATCATTCTCTTTGTATCCAGCAAGAAAATTACCTAGGATACCAGAATCCTCACACAAGCATGTTGGAGGTCAAGGTGGTCAATATTTCCTCTCACAAGGAATCAACTTCTCACAGTACCATGAACAAGAAAGAGGAATCATTTTCAGTATTTGATAACAAGTGGCTGGGCCCAACTTGGGGGTGGGGGGAATCATGTCAGTCCCAGTCAATCTGTCTGGGTTTCGTGGAAGAAAACCTATTCTCACGGATTATATCAGAGAAATAGTTTTCTGGGGAGATTTTGGCCAAATCTATTCTGAAATGTGAAGGTGGAGTGATCTTTATCAAAAAGGTAAAGCTAGGAATTCAGGAAAAGAACAAAAAAATATAGCCTCACGAAGAGCCAAACCATGAAAACCAAATTGTCACAGTGTTTTTGTTAAAATTCCTGGAATTCATACCTACTGAAGTATCTTATGGCAACCCCTGCTGTCGCCAGACCTTCTACGTCAGGGTATCTCAAGGCAAAATTCAAAATATCATGTGGAACTTTTTAATGATGTGTGGAGCCTTGACATAGAAAATCTCTAGGTGTGACACCTAGCACATTCCCAAATGGGTTATCTGAGGAAATTATGATCCAGGCTTTGTGGTGTTGTTTCTTTGTGCCATGTTTGCTGCCTACCTTTTGCTGTATGATCTGCTGCCTTGAGCTACACTCGCCAAGGCAGGAGATCTCATATATGACAACAACCAGGATATATTCATATAGATATCCAAATCTCCACGAAATTGTAATGTCTCTTTCTTTTTTTTTAATGTCCCTTTCCTACTCCAGTTTTTCTTTGACATTCACTGGCTCTCCTGCTTGCCCACATTTTTTTCCATTAACTTCCCTTTTTTTCTAAATGTTGCTATGCTCACATATGTGCCTTGATATCCAATGTGCTGCATCTTTCCATACCTATTGGATGGGGAAACATGATCAAAACCTGCTCATTGACAGATGACAGGCTTTAGGACAGTTGCCATTGAAACTGAACTTGAACCACAGTCTGGGGTTTTGAATCACATGTGTTTCAACAGGCTCTTGTGCCGGGAAAATCAACAACCAGTTCTTGGACTGACTGGGAACAATGGCAATAACTGTTCACTGAAGACCCTAGGGAAGAGGTCTCAGGCTAAGGACAGGAATGCACAAGGGCAAAGAGGATGCTCAAGTGAAGTTCAACGGAATGTTTATCCAACATGTAGTGGAATGCGTCATGTACCCCTGGCACCGTATCCATAGGTAGATTTGCAGGATTTTTATGGACTCATGAAAATAGCATAAAAATCTAAGCAATGACACGTTCAGAGAAAACATTGTTTTATTTTTGGCCACTGAATTCCAATCTTTTCACATCTTGCTGTAAAGATACATGCCTGTAACTAAGGTATCCATGACACCACCCAACATTGTGACTCAGGTCTCCTACATCACAGGTGCGTCATGGAGACTGGGGCCTAGGTCACAAACCTGCTCAGCCAATCTCAGCCCAGTGGGGTTGCCTGGCAACCTCAAGCTCTTGATGTCTGTATCCAGGGGGTACATCCACCTCAGCAGCAGCTTTCCACCAAACACAACCACAACCATTCCAATCATGCAGTATTTTCCTTAGACTCTCTAGGTTTCACCCCATTTTTTTCCCATTTCTACTCATCAAAATGTGTGCACACACATTTAGAGGGGAATGAAATATCCTGGAGAAGCTCTTGCTCTTTCATGAGGTCTAATGTTCACAAACTGGATTCCCACAGTCCCAGGATTTATTGAAACTGACACACAGAAAATTTCTTCAACAGGAATTGGCACAATGAGTCAGGTTTTTGACCCCTTAGACAAGGCTTGCTGCCTCAACCTGCCATCTCTGCACACTGGCTGTCCAGGGCTCTTGCCTACATGGTAGGATCCATTCACCCTGGAAGCCAGGAAGCCATGTACAAGTCCCTACAAGAGGGAGAATCCCTGAAGGACATGAAATGTGGCATTGCTGCTTTATCTTCCCTGCCTCTCTTTGGTTGAAAATTGTCAGAACACTATGGAGTAGAGCTCTGCAGGTGAGTCACCCTAACCCAGGTGACACTAGACAGGTGCTGTTGTCTCATGGAATAAGCCAGCAGCATCCTACAGAGACAATCATCAGCAGGGTTTCCCAAACCCAAAATAGAACCATGTTGAAGAGAAAACTTTACAAGTGGGCTCAAAATCTCCAGTCCCCTCATTGCCCTTCATGTGCCTTCCCATTATGAAAGATTTATTTTCCACTACTCGGGTCAACTATGTGGCCTTGGGCTGCTCACAGTGCTAGGTCCTGGGCCATAGCGTCACGCCGCTGCACCTGTAGACACTTGAGCAGTGTTTCCACTGTCCTGCTGGGGAATTGTGTGTCCTGAATTGGACTCAACTGTGGGTTCCGGTTTTTTTTTGGCTCCCGGGGTGAGAGAACATTACAGTGCATTCCAGGGTCCAGAGTGTCTAAGCCATCAGATAACTGACCCTCCCCCCTCAAGTTAATGCAGAAGCCAGGAATTCCTGAAGAAAAACTTAAATGTGGAAGAAAACTGATGTGTCCTTCAGAGATTGCTATCTATCTCTATTTGTTAAAGCTTGCCTGTAATATTTGGTAAAAATGTCTTGGATATTTGTGTGTGTGTTTATGTGTGAGTTGAACCTGCGCATATCATAATGAAATCTAACCATTCATCCCCATCTACAAAATGCCACCATTGGTCCTTTGGATTCCCCAAACCAATAGAAAACTGAGAAGTGGCAAAGGAACATTTTGTCATGGCTTGAGCCTGAGAGGACACCTTTGAGAGTCACATTTTAGAAATTCAAGGGAAGTGTACTCTCACTTCGAAGCACTGTAATATTGGGCAAGCCTGAGTTCCAAAATCCTGAGAAAAGGTGCCAGTGTTGAAATCACAAAGGGCTTTTCCTCAGTGGAGTAGGCATTCCTCAGAGGCAAAGGCTTGAGGAAATAGTCCATAGAAGGGAGGAATGCCTAAAAAAAAACTATTGATATTTCCCTTTAATGGCTATAGGAAGAGAATACCTGAAGCCAGCAGATAAAATAGGAATCAGAATGAGATAAACGCGTATCACAGCAAACCGTCCACGTTGTATCCAGCAAAAAAATTAACTAGGACACCAGAATCCTCCCACATGCGTATTGAGGGTCAAGGTGGTCAACATTTCCTCTCACAAGGAATCACCTTCTGGCAGGACCACTAACAAGAAAGCAGAAATATTTCAAGTGTTTGATAACAAGTGGCTTGGCCCGATCCGGAGGTTGGGTAAACATGTCAGTCTCTGTCAAACTGCCTGGTTTTCATGGAAGAAAACCTATTCTCATGGATTATATCAGGGAAATGCTATTCTGCAGAGCTCTTGGTGCAATCTATTCTAAAATGAGAAGGTGGACTGGTCTGTTGGACACTGTCAGGTAAAGCTAGAAATTCAGTAAAAGTACAAAAAAGTAAAACATAGAAATTCAGGTCTAAATGTCAAAAAGGTAAAGCTAGAAATTCAGTAAAAGTACAAAAAAAAAAAACCTCACCAAGAGCCAAACCATGAAAACCAAAATGTCACAGTGTTTTTGTTAAAATTCCTGGAATTCATACCTATTGAAGTATCTTAGGATGTCTCCTGCTGTGCCCAGACCTTCTATCTCAGGGTATCTCAAGCCAAAATTCAAAATATCATGTGAAACTTTTCAATGATGTGTGGAGCCTTGACATAGAAAATCTCTCAGTTTGACACCTAGCACATTCCCAAATGGGTTATCTGAGGAAATTATGAGCCAGGCTTTGTGGTGTTGTTTCTTTGTTCCATGATTTGCCCGCTACCTTATCCTGGATGATCTGCTGCCTTGAGATACACTCGGCAAGGCAGGAGAACTCATATATGACAACAACCAGGAGATATTCATATGGATATCCAAATCTCCACGAAATTGTAATGCCTCTTTCTTTTCTTTTACTGTCCCTTTCCTACTCCAATGTTTCTTTTTACATTCCCTGGCTTTCCTGCTTGCCCACATGTTTTTCCATTATCTTCCCTTTGTTTCTACATTTTGCTATGCTAACTTATGTGTCTTGATATCCAATGTCCTGCATCTTTCCATACCTATTGAATGGGGAAACATGATCAAAACCTGCTCATTGCCAGATGACAGGCTTTAGGACAGTTGCCATTGAAATTGAACTCGAACTACAGTCTGGGGTTTCGAATGCCATGTGTTTCAACAGGCTCTTGTGCCGAGAAATTCCACAGCCAGTTCTTGGACTGCCTGGGAATATTGCCAGCAACTGTTCACTGAAGACCCTAGGGAAGAGGTCTCAGGCTAAGGACAGAATGCTCATGGGCAAAGAGGATGCTCAAATGAAGTTCAATGGAATGTTTCTCCACCATATAGTGGGATGCGTCATGTACCCCTGGCACCATATCCATAGGTACATTTGCAGGATTTTTTATGGATGCATGAAAATAGCATAAAAATCTAAGCAATGACACTTTCAGAGAAAACATTTTTTTATTTGAGGCCACTGATTTCCAATCTTTTCACATCTTGCACTAAAGATACATGCCTGCAACTAAGGTATCCATGACAACACCCAGCATTGTGATTCAGGTCTCCTACATCACAGGTGTGTCATGGAGACGGGCCTAGATCACAAAGCTGCTCAGCCTGTCTCAGCCCAATCTGGTTGCCTGGCAACCTCAAGCCTCTTGATGTCTGTATCCAGGGGTTACACACACCTCTGCAGCAGCTTTCCACCAAACACAACCTCAACCATTCCAATCATGCAGTATTTTCCTTAGACTCTCTAGGTTTCACCCCAAATTTTTTCCAATTTGTACTCATTGCAAGGTGCACACATACATTTAGAGGGTAGTGAAATATCCTGGTGAAGCTCTTGCTCTTTCATGAGGTCTAATGTTCACAAACTGGACTCTCACAGTCCATGGACTTCTTGAAACTGACACAGAAATTTTCAGGAAGAGGAATTGGCACATTTATTTCCCTTATACAGGGCTTGATATCTAAACCTGAAGTCTCTGCACACTGACTTTACTGGGCTCTTGACTACATGGTGGGATCAACTGTACCTGGAAGACAGGAAGTCCTGCCCCCATCCCTACATGAAGGTAAATCCCTGAAAATCATGTAATGTGGCATTTTTGCTTTAGCTTCCCTGTCCCTCTTTGGTTGAAAATTGTCAGGACGCAATTGAAAGCAGCTCACCAGCGGGGCACCCTAACCCAGGTGACACTAGACAGGAGGGGTTGTCTCATGACATATGCTTGCAGCATCCTACTGCGACAGTCTTCAGCAGGTTTTCCCAAACACCAAATTGAACCAGGTGGAAGAGAAAACCTTATAAAGTGCATTCGAAATTCCCAGTAACCTCAATGCCCTTAATATGTCTTCCCGCTATGAAAGATCTATTTTCCACAACTCAGGTCAACTATGTGGCCTTGGGCTGCTCACTGTGATTGGTCCTTGGCTCTAGACTCATGTCTCTGCACATTTAGACACCTGAGCAATATTCACAGTGGTCTGCTGGGGAATTGTGTGCCCTCACTTGTACTCAGCTGGGTGTTCCAATTTTCATTTGTTCCCTGGGTGAGTTAACATTACAGTGTTTTCTAGTGTCGAGAGTGTCTCACCTCTAAGATAACTGATCCCAAAATTTTGGTAGAAGCCTAGAATTCCAGAGGAACAAATGAAGGTGGAAGAAAAGTGACACATCCTTGAGAGATTCCTGTCTGTGTCTATTTGGGAAAGCTTGCCTACAATATTTTGTAAAAATATCTCGGGTAATTGTGTGTGTGTGTGTGTGTGTGTGTGTGTGTGTGTGTGTGTGTGAGTTCCACCTGTGCATGTCATAAATGAAATCTCACCATTCCTCTCCTCTATGAAATAGCACTTTTGTCATTTGGATTCCTCAACTGAATAGAAAACTGAGAAGTGGGAAAGGAACATTTTGTCATTGCTTGAAACTGAGAGGACACACTTGAGAGTAACATTTTAAAAATATAAGGGAAGTGTACTATTTCCTTGGAGCACTGTAATTTTGGGCAAGTATGAATTCTCAAATCCTGAAAAAAGTTGCCAGTGTTGAAATCACAAAAATCTTTTCCTTTGTGGAAAAGGACATGCCTCAGATGCAAATGTTGGAGGAAATAGGCCATAGAAGGGAGGAATGCCTACAAACAAAGGAATTCAAATTTTGATTTAATGGCATAGTGAAGAGAGTGCCTCAAGCAAGCAGATGAAATAGACATGAGAAAGAGATGACCACATATCACAACAAACAAGCTACTTTGTATAGAGAAAGATAATTAACTAGGATGCCAGAATCCTCCCACAACAGTGTTTGGTGTCAGTTCTTTCAAAATTTCCTGTCACAATGAACCACATTATTGCAGGTCCAGTTAGAAGAAAGTGGAATCATTCTAAATTTTTGTTAAAAAGTGGCTGAGACCAACATGTGGGTTCAGTAAAACATGTTAATTCCTGTCAAACTGTCAGGTCTTGATTGGAGAAACTCTATTCTTATGTATTATTGTGGGAAACCCTATTCGAGACTTGTGACTGAAGTTAATTTGATAATAGTAGCCATCATATCAGTTTCATGTCTGTTTGTGTACAATGCAGTTTCTGTTTCTGAGTGAAGCCTTTGTTTCTTCATACCTTATTTATTTCCTGAAGTTATGCGCTTTCCCAAATTAGGTTCAGACTACCCACTGTACCTAGTTACTTGCTGATGTCAAGGGCCTTCACCCCCTCATTGTCCATACCCTATATTTACCCAACATTTCCTAACAATAAATGAGACTTGATCATAATCCTTTCTTGTCTCCATTTCTTGTGTCTCTTGTCCCTATCTCATCCCCACATGCCTTCTAGTGCCTTCATTGACTTCCTCACTGGTCAGGACAAGTGACGCCAAATGTGGGTCTCGAGAATAGTGCATTCAGTGAGGGACGCTGTTCGAGAGGCCGGCACATAAAGAAAAAGAGGATAAGTCAATGTGGGAGCCTGCTGTTTTTTCTACACCTCAGTAAGTGAACATCGATTATGGGACAAGAAATGAGTCAGAATGAAATGTTTATTGAAGGCTTAGAAAAAGCTTTAAAAGCATGAGGAGTAAAGGTTAAAAAAAACATTTATGCCAGTTTTTTGACTTCATTAAACAAGTCTGTAATTGCTTCCCCACTGAACGAACTATCGACACAGAACAGTGGAAAAGGATCTGTGATGTCCTCAAATGTTGCTATGATATTTTTAGACCCAAGAAGGTCCCTATAACTGCTTTTTCATATTGGAATTTGATAGATGAAATTCTTTCACAGAAACACACTGATGCAGGAATTGCTCGTGTGGTTCAAAAGGGAGAAAATATCTTGCAAAGAGTAATTAAAAACAAATCAACAAATGCAGAAGACAAAGATAAGAGACAAACTAACATAGTTGAGAAGGACGAGGATCTTATGTCCTTTGATAGTGATAATGACCAGGAACAAGACACATCCCCAGACAGCACAGACAAAAAATCACAGACTTCACATATTGATATGTCCTCAAAGCAACAATCCAGGATTTTAGAGAGAGCCAAACCCAAAAATAGGAAATATCCTCACTTACAAAAATTCCTGGGGACCAATGTAGATTATGTACATATTAATTGGGATGACTTAGTGGGAGAGGCAGCCAGATATCATAATCATGATTGGCCAGCTAATGCCCTACACCCTTCACCATGCTATGGCAGTCTTACTGCTCCCATTTTTGGCTTGTCCGGTTTTTGACCCCAAAAAGGAACTTAGAGACAAAATTGAGTTGTTGAAGAGACAAATACAATTGAAAAAAAAATCAGGACTTGATAGCCCAATTGCAAAGTCTAAAAATTGGAAAATCTAAAATTGAAAGTGAAACCAAATCTAAAATCCCTTTCAGACAACAGCCGCCTGTGGGGGTGCAATTTCAAAATGTACTCCTCTTTTTGACTCGCTCCTCAAGTAAATGAAATAGAGGCATTTCTGGTGACTGAGACGACAGTCGCCAAAGGTCAGGTCTTGCATCATCACACTCATTTTGATTTCAAATTAATAAAAAAATTAAAGACAATGGTGGCACAGTACAGAGCTACAGCTCTGTACACTACTGCGATTTTGGACTCTGTAGCTGAAACTTGGCTTACACCTATAGATTGGCAGACATTAGCTCGAGTGACCCTGTCAGGAGGAGACTATCTTTTATGGAAATCAGAATATGTACAAAATTGTAAAGAGACTGCCAGATGTAATGCACAAGCTGGCAACAGATGGAATTTTGATATGTTAGTGGGAGAGGGTCCTCGCAAACAAT
>PVJX010044320.1:0-13237 GCA_004027295.1 Dolichotis patagonum
GGGTGAAGCAAGGATCTGATCAGCCTTCGGAGTCTGTGCTAACAGAATGTGCCAGCCGCCTGTGTTGGTAGCTTCTGTTAGATAAGACAGTCAGACTCTGCTTCAGATGCAGCCAAGTATTGCCCCAGGGTTTGGGGGCTGAAATGTATCAACCTGGGAATGCCTGCTGAGTGACTGAGTGTCTGTAATGGATGTCAGACTGTCTTTCTGTCTGTGCTCCACATGAAACCACCTCCCCCAGGGTGCTCAAAGCTGTAGAGCTTAATTAAGCCCCACACGGGGTGCCTGTATGTGGTCTCTCTCCCTGAGAGCCCCTTCTCCTTGGTCTGTTGTGACCGTCTTCAAGGCTCACAAACATACACTATAGGGAGCCAGTCAGCATGGGTACTAGCCAGAGTAAAATGACTCCCTTAAGATGCATAAGAACTTCAGGAATCTTTACAAAAGATTACAAGATAAAGATGAAACCTGAGCACTCAGCTCAGTTACAAAAAGCACCCAGACCAGTTCCCCCAGACAGACAATGACCAAAAAGTCTAAATGAAATTCCTGAGCAACCAACTCTGCCTGCTGAGATTGGAGATTAAACAAAACAAGGGGACATCTTTACATTTATAAAAAGTGAAAAATGAGACAGGGCCTAAAGTCTCCCCTGGCTTTGGGAGCCCCAAACCAGCTCTTGTAAATGGCCAAAGTCCTATCAGGCCAAAAGGTTTTCATCAGATTACAAATTTTAATGAGTTATGCACATAAAACATTTCTTAGTGCACTACAAGCTCTTATATGGCAATTATAGGTTTAACCTGCTCTCTGCTCTGGGGTTTTGAGGTAAAAACACTAACTCAGAGATACTCAGTAGTCTGTTGACAGTCAGTCAAGTTTACTATCTGAAAAAAGGGACATTTTAAATTCAAGTGGCTGCAGCCAAGTTTGTTGTAAAAAGTTTATGGTAAATTTAAAAAGGAGATATTAAAAAGGTTATAAATGTAAAAGATACTTTTTATATGAAAGGATTCTGTATGATAAAGTTTTGTCCTGCTAAAGAGATAAAAATGTATTAATGCAAGACTAAAAAGCTTACATATGTTGTATGTTGGGGAAAGCTTGTGGAAGTAGTTTTTTGTTTTTGGGGGGATGTTTTTTAGTACCTGGGATCAAACTCATGACCATGAGCTTGCAAGGCAGGCACTCATGCCACTGAGCTATATCCCCAGCCCAGAAATAATTTCTTAAAATAAATATGTATGGTCACTTGTTAATTTGCTGGAGTTCAGACTGTTCCTTCTAAAAACCCCCATGAGGAAAATGGTCAAATCTCCATGAGAATACTAGTCAAATAGCCTTTAAAAAACCTGATGTGATGTATGTGCTGTGTGTTATTCTACTCAGTATTATGATGGACATTTAAATATGATATGTGGTTTTTTATCTTCTTTATAAAACTGCTTAACTGCTACCTGTTAACATTCCACAAGGATTCTACTAAGACAACTGTAACTGATAAGAAATAACAGTCCTTTGCTATACTTTGTATTTCAAAGTGCTTGATATTTAGACAAAATTCTAATAATTAAACCCACTGCACTACTAATGCCCCCAGTCAGTATACTTCAGTTTTTAGCTGCCCAGGTAATAGTTCCTGATCCAGATCCAGTTGCTTCTGTCTCTCAGAAATGGCTGGTCAGTATGATGATAGACTGTCAAACTGCTAAAATACACCTCTCCTGCCTATGAAGCCGATTTGAGATGTCTGAGCTTCCAATGCACTGTGACTGCCCTCTCCCTTTTGGACTGCTCTGACTTCTATATGCTTACTCAGACTGTTAGTCCCTGGGAGAGTGTTGCAACTTTAAAAATGATAGGTGGAAAAATCCTCCCCCCACCATAAATTGGCAGGGTAGATGGCTTGACTGTTTTTCACTCTCTTCTGTACACAAATCAAAAGACAAATGGCCTTGTCCAGCAATTAGACCAGCTATGAGAGAAGGAAGAGAACCTTGGGCAATGGCTAGTTCAGATCATAACACATTTTTAAAAAACAGTGCCTCTTCTAAAAACGTTTCCAGAAGTCTTCATGTCCATAAAAGAATCCCAGGAAAATCCTCCGGTTTTACGTGCTAGGCCAGCTGTTCATTCAGTGGAGGCGAAAGAACCCCCAGCCCAAGCAGGAGGACTGGGAGGGCTGCATATCTCTACCAGCACACAGTGTGCAGGAGCTGCGGGAGCTGGCAAGACCATTCAAGCAGAAGGTGGGTGAAACAGTGCCCATGTGGCTGCTACGGCAGTGGGACAATGGGGCTGATAACACACAGCTAAGCCCATGGGAGACGTCCCCAATAGCCAGCATAGCCAGCACCAGCGCTATGTATGAGACGGGTTCTGTGGGATGCGAAGAGAACTGCCCTAGAAACAAATAATCAGACTATGATAAATTGGTCGATGGCAGTGTCTCACCTGATTTGGAAGAATCCCGGTGACCTGCCAGAGCAAGTCACTATCTAGACTTGATAACTGTGCTACATGAAATGGGCACACAGCACGTGATATTTGCACTGTAATACTGTAGCCCAGATGAGAAACTGCTGATGGCACACATACAGGACATGATGCTGGGAAGTGAGCTACTGCGTTTGGATCAGTGACAGCTCTTCAGGCCCCCTTTACAGGCGCCCAATCCGTGTGCCATGGATGCCTTGGGCAGGTGTAGAAGTAAAATGCCACGATAAGACAAGATCTGAAAAACTGACAGGGGCTGGGGATTTAGCTCAGTGGGATAAGCACCTGCCTGACAAGCATGAGGTTATGAATTTAATCCCCAGTACCAAAAAACAAACAAAAAACCCCTAAAACTGTACTGACAGGGGCTGCAGATAGGGCCCACCACTGCAAGCACATGGCTTGGCAAGTGCAAAGTCATGAGTTTGGGCCCTGGTACCAAAAAAAGAAAACAAACTCTATTCACACAAAAAAGGGGGGGTCCCAGGCAAAAGGGACTCACGCTGGCCCAGTCATAGGTAAGTTAGATGGGTACCCTTCGGATGTGCTGCTGACTCTGTGGAGATAGTTACACCCTCAGCAACAATACTGGCCAATGGGCCAGAAGGTCAGAACAGCCCCCAGTAAAGCGGGGAAAAGTAACACTGGCCTCCTGTTACCCTGATTAGGAGGCAGGCCATGCTCCCTGGGTCTTGGGGGTCCTGGGAGACTGGAGGCCACATGTGAAATTGACTATTTACTGGTCTCCAAAGATGTGCAGCATGTACTAGCACTGGTGGATTCCGGAGCTGAGTCAGTGCTAACAGATAGCAACCTAGACCACTCTATAGGACCTACTGCACACATGAAAAGGTATGGAGGTCACTACATCGGGGTTCAGAAGGTCCGGGTGACCTTGGGTAGTGGCCACTTGCCCCCTCGCCTGTGTGACGTTTATGTTTCCCTGGCTGCTGAATACTTGCTAGGGATAGACTACTGACTGGTGCTCAGCTTGACACCATGTGGAAAAAATTCCAGTGATAAATTTGCGTGGTAAAACCCATAGTCTGAGGCCATCCACACCACTGACTCTCCCACAAGCCACATGGTTATGTGCCTGAAGAAGTACCAGCTGCCTGGAAACCATGAGAAAATGAGGCAGACTGTCTTGAAATTTAAAAAGTAGGGGTGATACGCCCTGTTTAGAGCCCTTCAGAATGTCCTGTGCAGAAGCCAGATGGGTTGGTGGTGAATGACTATAAAGTCTTAACCTGACACTCATGTCAGGATCCATATATCTTCACCTGGGAGGGTAGACAATGGACTTTCCAGATGTTTCCACATCTGGAAGGCTGTTTGCATAGCCCAACTTTGTGTCATGGACTGGTGGCCCAGGACCTAGTCACTTGGGCCAACCTGCCCTCTACATCACTGTTTTATATTCATGAGTTTATGCTAACCTGAATGTTTTACAAATTTAAGAGCCACCGTGCACAGTCTGAAAAAGTTTTACTGATACGGGGGTAAACAGTAAATGAAGAAAAGGTCCAGGGACCTGACTTGTCTGTCAGATTCCTGGGTGTTACATAGTCGAGGAAGATCAGACCCATGACAGTATGCCAATTACAGGTATATATGGTCTTGCTAGATTTCTGGTACATGTACTGCACCCAGTTACCTTGCTATGCCCTTTATACAAGATGACTAAAAGGGGTATAACGTGGGGCTAAACAGATGCAGTGGAACCTGCTTGATGCTTGCTCAATAACATGCAGTAGAAACTGCTTTTCAGGAGTCAAAGAAGGCTATAGCCTAGATGTAACCCTACACGTCATTCACCCTAACCTGCCATTATCCTAATCCTCAAGGTGGAGGATGATGAACTTGGCTGGGGCCTGTGATAAAAACAGGAAAAACAGAAGCACCCTGCAGGGTTTTGGTCACAACTGTGGAAGAGAGCCAAGAGCTGATATTCCCTGATAAACAGCAATGACGTACACTGCTCTACATATCTGTGCGGAATCACGGGACAGATGAGGGGCTAATATGGATGTAAAAAGCCATCCCAAGAGTGACATGACACAGGCCCACACTCTGTATTGTGGGAGTTGCACCTCCAACAGCAGCCTCTTTCCCAGCTAGTCTGCTGACAATAGTTTTGGGACTCATGATGTACATGGCCCAAGAACCCACTCAGGAAAACAAACTACTGGACTTGATCCCTAGTCCCTACACAAAATGAGAAAGCAAGCAAGCAAGACAGACAGACCAATCTCTAGCTGATGCTAGATATACTGATGGCTCTAGCCATGATGCAACCCTACAAGGGACGGCAGTTGCTGTCTAGTCCAGTATGCAAGTACTCTGGTTTGGAACTGAAATAACCAGGTTAAACAAAGTTGCAGATAATGTGATTGCCTGTAATAGATAATAATAATTAAAAAAACAGACCTCCCGAATGTGTGCATGGACAGCTGGGCTGCCTTTAGGGGGCTGACGCTCTGGTTACAGGCTTGAGCAGCTCAAGAGCAACAAACAGGACACCAAAAACGGACATAGATCCAGCCCTGAATTCCAGGATCAAGTGGGTTCAACCTGACTACTGTTGGAAAGCCTGTCCTGATGAATTCAATCCTCTTAAGACTACCATGAAGCGACAATGCACTCAAAGCCCTGCCCTTGTCACCCTTGGAAGCTGACAAGTCAATGGACAGCTGAAGGCTTAATGGACACCCTATGCTGGAATATCGGTAGCCTCAAAATACAGCTCTTCTATTGAATTTTTGGTCTTTCTCCTCCCATTAGTACTGGTGTTTGCTGTCACATTTTGGACCCTGTCCCAAGATGGGACTTGGTCTTTAAACAAGGAGTGTCTGTTTTTACTGGGACATTTGACTAATTGCACTGTGAAGACTCTGATACATTTTAAATTAAAATCACATTTAAAAATTGTACATACTGGGCTAGAGGGTTAGCTTAGCAACACAAACACCTACCTGGCAAGCACGAGGTCGTGAGTTTAATCCCCAGTATCACACAAATAAATAAAATTGTCCATACTTTTTATGTGTTTTTTTGTTTTCTTGGTTTTGTTGTTGTTGTTGTTGTTACAGGCTTGTGGTTACAGGCTTGAGCAGCTGTTGTTTTTTTTTTTTTTGAATCAGGGATAGAACTCACGACCTTGTGCTCGCCAGGCAGGCACTCATGCCACTGAGCTAAATTCCCAATCCCCTTTAGGTGTTTTCATAAAAGGATGTTTCGCTTTATTGAGACAGTTTCACAGCGCAGTTGAGGCTGGCCTTGAAATCACTAGGTAGCCCAGGCTATCTAGAACTTGCAGTGATCCTCCTAACTCAGCCTCCCAAGTGCTGGGATTACAGGCGTGCACATCTGGCAAAGTATGTTTAACAGTGCTTTCTCCGATTTTCTGCATAACATATTGTTAACATTTGCCTTTGTTGGGTGTAGCAGTAAATGCCTCTCTTCCCAGATAATCAGGGGGGAAAGATTGAAGGGTCACAAGTTTGAGCCTAGCTTGAGCACCTTAGTGAGATCTTGTCCTAATATAAAAATTTCAACAAGTGATGGGGATGTAGTTCAGTAATACGGGGCCTCTGGGTTAGCTCCTAATAAATATCTATGTATATACATACAAATACATAAAATGCCTGCTAAAAATAAAAAATTTGCTTTTTATTCTGAATTATACTATATCTATACATACATATAAAACTTATCCATCCTCCATCTTAGTTTTTCGTAAGTTTTTCTTCAGGCTGGATACTACAGTGGCACATGCCTGTCATCCAGCTACCGGGGAGGCTGAGACAGGAGTTTGAGCCCAGCCTGGGCAACTGAGACCCTGTCTCAAAATAAAAAATGAAAAAGAACTGGAAATACAGCTCTGTATAAAGGCCCTGAGATCAAGCGAAACCAAAAAAGTTTTCTTCAAATGTCTGATCATCTTTGCCTAACTTCACACTAAGAATGCAGCAGTTGGTAGTGTAATTAGGGCCTTCATGTAATCGTCCATCCAATTCTTTTGCTGCAGAATCTCTCTGAAGCTAGTGTTCCAGAGCAAGTGATTCATAAAACATTGCTTTAGAATAACGTCCATTACAGTCTGCTGATAATCTCATTCTGTCATCCCTCAGGGTTCCAGGTCAGCCACTTGGGAATCTGAATTAGTCCACTGATTGGTTTACAGCAGAGTTTGGCTGTGGCTAATGGACTTACTAAGATGACAGACCCACCCTGGTGTGGGTGGCACCAAATAATAGGCTTGAAGCCTGGATGTAATAAAGAGAAGACTGGCTGCTTTCTGCCATGGACTGCTTCTCCTCTGCTATGCCCCTTTGCCGTGCCACCCTACTTTGGAGCCAGCCAACTATGGACTGAAACCACTACAAAGTGAGCTAAAACAAACCTTGCCTCCTTTAATTTGTGTCATTTTTCCCAGCAACAACAAAGTAACTAAGACACACAACTTGCATTATTAACATTTGCCTGAAATCGTCCTACTTTAAGCCATTGTTGCCCATGCTTCCTGATTAAACCGTTTACATTTTGTCTTAAATCAGCCTCGAGTCCCAGCTTATTCACTCTCAGGAGTCTTGTTCACATTCTCTGTGGCAAGTGGCATCTTTGTTCTGGAGTTGCCAAATCTCTACCTCCTGATGCAATCTGACATCTTCCTTCAGGTTCTGTACCTCTCAGCATATTCAATTTTTTGTTTCAAGCTGGATTAGGCAAATTTTGCTAAAATTATCAACATTTTGTTATGAGAAAACACTATGGAGCCGAGAAATTTCAGCATTTGCGTAAACAGAGATTCAGATAATTCATCTACATTTCAAAATAAATGGACGCAAACCAGATGCATGAGCATTTCAGGCCAGGCTGAAAACCAAGTTCACTGGACTTAACTCACAGTTCAGGATCACCCACTGAAAAGAAACAAAGCCAAAGTGGCATTTAATAGCCATCCCTACCCTTTCAGCTTTGAGAATGGTATCGGAGTTTCCTTCAGTTTTAATTCAAGCTGACACTGTAGAGTTAGCTTAGCATTTGGGTCAAATGCCACCCAAGACAGAAGGAGGAACAAATCTACTTCTTTTTATCAAAGGCCAGGCAAGAGAGTGGCCACTGATTTCGTGCATTCCTAATTTGTATTACACTCCTGCCAAAGAAGGATCTCTGCTCAAGTCTTATCTATAAGGGGTCTGTCCCTGGCCGTGGAGGCTTTGGATTTCAGACCTCAGTTCTGTTCTTGACTGTGACATCCTGGCGGCCTCAGCTCCAGTCTGCTTCAATCATGGCCAACAGCTGGCTAAGCCTTTTTTTGACATCAGACTCACTGGGAGCCCGACAGGCCTTGGCGTGCACCCTGATGTGCTCAGCCAGCTTGGACTTATAGATAAAGCCCTTCCCACAGTCATCACAGGCAAAGGGCCTTTCCGGCCTGTGGATGCGCTGGTGCCTCCGCATGTGTCCCCTCTCCCGAAAGTTCTTGTCACACTCAGGGCAGCGGAAAGGTCTCTCTCCAGTGTGCAGGCCCTGGTGGCTGAGCAGCTGCGCTTTCAGGCGGAAGCGCTTATTACAGGTGGGACACTGGAAGGGCTTCTCCCCGGTATGTGTGCGGATGTGCTCGGTGAGCTTGGACTGCTTGGCAAAACCCTTGCCACAGGCGCAGGAGAAGGGCATCTCCCCGCGGTGCAGCAGCTGGTGCGCCTTCATGTCTGCCTTCACGCGGTAGCACTTGTCACACTCCGGGCACTGGAAGGGCCTCTCGCCCGTGTGTAGGCGCTGGTGGCTGAGCAGCTGCCCCTTCAAGCGGAAGCCACGGTCGCACTCCAGGCAGCGGAAGGGGCGCTCGCCACTGTGCACACGCAGGTGCTCGGTGAGCTTGGAAGGATGTGCAAAGCCCTTGGCACACTGTGGGCATGAGAAGGGGCGCCTGGCGCTGTGTGTGCGCTGGTGCATCGTCAGGAGGCCCTTGAGGCGGAAGCGTTTGCTGCACTCCGGGCATGCAAAGGGCCGCTCCCCGCTGTGCACGCGCAAGTGCTCAAGAAGCCTGCAGTGGTGTGCAAAGCCGCGGCCACACTCGCTGCAGGAGAAGGGCTGCTCCCTATAGTGCTCCCGTGCATGGGTTCTTAGTGCACTCTGCAGGCGGAAGCTCAGTGTGCACTGCGGGCACCGGAAGGGCTTATCATCTGCGTGCAGCTGCTGGTGGCGCTGCAGCTGTCTCTGCTGGCGGAAGCTCCTGCCGCACTGGGCACAGGGAAAAGGCAGCTCCCTGGTGTGCAGTTGTGTGTGCTCTGCAAGTGTGCCCTGTGTGGCAAGGCGCTCGCCACACTTCCGGCTGTGGGAAGGCTTCTCCTCCTTATCTGCAGGTAGGGTCTGCTCCTGCTGAGCACACAGTTTACACTGGGGACACTGGCATGAGCTTTTCCTCCTGTGGGTGCCCAGATGTCTCCGCAAGCACCGCTTCAGGCGGAAGCTCTGTCCACACTCGAGGCACTGGAAGCGCCCCTGGGCCTCCAGGGGCTGTGCCTCAGCTCCCTTGTTGAACTTCTGCCATGCCCTATCCCTAGGTGACAGGTCCTTAGAGTGACACCTCTGGTGCCTTACTAAGTGGTTCTTCTCCCAAAAGCTCTCTCCACAGGCAGGGCAAGGGTGCTGGGTGCTTTTCCAGGAGGGGGCTTCCCCCAAGCCTAGGAGAAGCAGGACACTCTGACTTGGGATCTCCTCTCGTTGGGCAGAATCGTTGGTCACTGCAGCCAGGGCCTGTGTGCTTTGTCTCTTTTGCTTCATGGGGATGAGGCCTTGGTCAGGCCTTTCTCCTAAAACTTCAGATCCAAAGGAAGACTGGCTCTGAAGATCTAACTGGAGATGACATTTAGTTTCTCTTGGTTTCACAGCTTGCAGGTTTCCTGAAACTGAAAACAAAAATTCAGTTAGTCTGCCTTTCCGTAACATGACTACAGATTGTCACCACACAAATGGTTTCTACCATGGCATAGCCTGCTTTCATCAAATTCCCCAAGCACATGGGGTGCAAAATGAAATTTGGTAACAGTCTCCTAAAAATGTGAGCAGACCTCACATTATAGCAATGAAAAGAGGAAAATACAGATCATAGAGGTCTGGTGTAAGCTCTAGAATCGATGGCCTGGGTTTCTGCACTATGCAACCTTTGTTGAACAGATGGCTTTTAGCTGCTTCTCCTGTATAAACAGGGACACAGTACATAAGTAACAGCTGACCACTATAACAACTTCAGAAGACCAGACTTGCTCTGTTAAATGTAAGATATACCTAGAGTCACAAAGTATGTTCCTAACAGAGCTTGAATACCAGCTCTAGGTCATCCATGTGCTTCTCTGACTCTAAGATCAGGGCTCGGCTCTAGTCTTCCCTAACCCTATGATTTACCAATTTTTTAAAAATTCTGGTAACTGAACCCAAGGTATGTACTTGACCACTGAGCCACACTCCTAGTCCTAACCAATGTTTTAACAAAACTTCCTGGAAAAAAATTAATAGATGGGGGAAAAAAGCAAAAATAATTTCTTTCAAAAAAGTAGCAAAACCCAAAAAACATCCTTAATTCTCCAGAAAGCAGCAGCTATAAACAAAACAGCTGGGGATTTAGCTCAGTGGCATAGTGCCTGCCTTGCAAGCGTGTGGTCGTGAGTTCGATCCCTAGTACCCATAAAAAAAATAAATAAAAACAAATAAACAGATGAGATTTCTTAGGCTAATGCTCATGTTTGACTTTTTCATTCAGTAATTTAACACTGAGTTTCAGAACCCCGTGTCAGATTCTCCCATCATGACAGAAAACGGAAGACAGATGAAGTTTGAACATTCAAACAAATGATCATCACCAGGTAGGAGAGAAGCCATTTTAATCACAAAGATAGCCAATCTGTCTGTTTCTCGTATTTCCTATCCAATACCAAGAACAGCTTCCATCTGAGTTCATCGTGGGCACAGAACCACTTTAACACTGCATGTGTTATGCCTATTTTATACTGCAGTGTAGGCACTGAAATACTGACAGGGTCAGTAACCTGCCTAGTGTCACCCAGAAAAGGCGGGATGCAGCCTCACACTGCAGAACCCATACTCCTATCCACCATGCTCTACTGCCTTTGTCTAGAATCTTTGAGACACAAAGCCTCAGCTCTGCCAAACAGGAAGTCAAGATCAGAGAAGGGAAACTAGAAACCTGATGCGTTAGACTCTTGTTTCTTAATACTCACCTCCAAACAGGTGTCCCTCAATAACTGGATCAAAATGCAGGTCAGCAGAGGAGAGAACCATGTTTCCTGGACGCTGTGATTCTCCCCAGCTCCTGAAGGGCTCTCTCCCCTGTTCAATCCAGGAAATGAGTTCCGGTTTGGGAAGCGTACCATCTGCACAGAGAAGTCAGACAGGACAGTTTGGCTTCCTTGGGCACTATATCTAAAGCATATTAAGTTGCTTCTGAGTTTTTCAAATTCCACTTTTAGGCCAAAATTTGTCAACAAATATGTTATAAGTTTATTACAAAGGAGAGCAAAACTGCCCAGCCATCTAACAATGCTTCCTAGTCCATGCGGATCTGTCAGACTGGATGCACTATTTTATCGGACTTTCCACGCATCTAGTAGTGTATTTCGTCCAAAAGCAAAATGGCAAAGGCTTCAATATTCTTTTTATTTATTTTTGTTTGTTTTGAGACAGGATCTCACCATGTCATTCAGGCTGGCCTCAAACATGCAGAGATCCTCCTGTTTCAGCCTCCCTCATGCTGGGATTACAGGTGTGTGCCACCACACCTGGCTTTCAATAGTCTTAATATTCATTTAAGCCACATCTTAGGAGTACAATTTTATTTATTTGGATTTTTTAAAAGTTTTTCAAGACAGGGTCTCATTATGTAGTCCAGGCTGGCCTCACACTCATGGCAATCCTTCTGCTTCAGCCTCCCAAGTACTGGGATTACAGGTAGGCTCCACCATGCCCAGTCAGGGTGGGTACATTTTTAAATGAAGTTAACTCAGACAACAATTATGTCAAAAGTTTTTTTTTTTTTTTCAAATTGGTACCGGAGATCAAACTCACGACTGCATGCTTGCAAGGCAAGCGCTTATGCAGCTGAGCTAAATCCCCAGCCCCAGTCAAAAGAGTTTTTAAAAAATAATTTTTATTAAAAATATTTCTGACTACGTTGGAACTTAGGGCACTGGGCAAACCAGCAACCAGCCTGCTGCCCTGGTAAGTGACTGTGGTCTGGCAAGCCTAGGCCACCCCAGGGCAGGAAGCAAGAAGCAACAGCATTTCCTGAGATCTGCGCCATGTTGGAACTTAGGGCACTGTGCAAACCAGCAACCAGCCTGCCACCCTGAACTTTGGAAATGTAATGGTCAACTCATCAGAAAGAAACAGCAGGTGAATGTGGCAGGCTTTTGATGGCCCCAAGGAGAGAGACCCTGGCGCCTCAGGACCTGCACCATGCGGTTGACTCAAGGTACGGGGAGAACAAGGAGCTCCTCCTCTCTCTGGGGGTTGGCTGTGAGCCTGCCAGAGTGCAGGCTGAGAATCAGACATCTCATGTCATCCTGTGCCCGTCCCGTGCCCCTCCCCCCGCTCAGCAAGTGGGAGCCAGTGAACTACACATCTTGTGAAAAGATTGGCTATGTTATTTAGTATGAGCTCCCCGTATGCAAAGATATGGACAACCGTTTGGAAGAAAACAAGAGATACTATGACAGATAGTGAAGATCTCTGGTTGTCTAGCTTTGAAATTTATGCTTTCTTATGTCCCATTCTGTTCTGTTTTGTTGTGTTTAATTTTACCCCCTTTAAAATAAAATTTAAAATAAATAAATAAATAAATGCAAAAACAAAAAACATATTTCTAATACAAAGGAGAACAATATACAGAAACCTCAGTACTGTGTAACTGTCAGGTCTTACCACCTTGACAAACTTGCTTCAGGCTTTTTAAGGACAAGACACACTGTCCAGTTGAAACCCCTAAATGTGGTGTCTATCTCCAGAGGTAACTGCTACCCTGAATTGACTGTTTATCACTCCCACACATGTTTTTATACTTTTGTAGTGCCGGAGAGTGAATCCAAGGCCTTGTTCATGCTAAAATACCACTGAGGCATAGCCCATCCCAATATCTTTATTTTTTAAATACATTCACATAAAATTTTATGCCTGGCTTTGAATTTTGTATACATCATACCAGGTCACTCTGTATGGAGACAAATTATGTGTCCAACATGTCTCCATTTTGAAATAAAGCTTAGGGTCGTTCACTAGATACGGTATGAAGGGATGACTGTCTATCTGGTCCTTCTGCTCACTGGCATGGCTGCACTCCAGGGTGTGTTTTCCACATCACCACACGTCCAGTCAGCTGTGCTCACTCATGGGTGCATGTGCTTCACATCCTGACAACTCGGCACCAACAGACATCTTCCGTCTCTTAACATCGAAGTCATGCTAGCTGACAAGACAGTCACCTTCCCTCGTTTCCAGAGGGTTTTTTTGGTTTTGTTTTTTTATTTTTGAGACAGGGTCTCACTATGCAGTTCAGGCTGGTCTTGAGCTCACATTGTAGCCCAGGTGTAGGTTCAGAACTTGCAAGCCATTCTCTTGCCTCAGCCTCCCAAATGCTGGGATTACAGGAGTGTGTCATCACGCCCAGCTTTTTCCCAGAGGATTCTTGACAGTTCCTGGTCCTCTGTTCTTCCACGTTTTG
>PVJX010044321.1:0-13242 GCA_004027295.1 Dolichotis patagonum
GGCGGTTTTTACAGCTTTCAATAGAATTTTTGATTTCCTGTATATCTCTTTGAATCTGCTTTATGCATTCTGTTTGTTTCTTATATTGTTCATTCAGGGATTCTATCTGTTTGCTTTGTTCCTCTAATTTTTTAGCTGTGTTTTCACTAGATGCATTCACTATTTCTTTCACTATTTTTATCAATTCTTCTTTTACCTGCGCAAAATATTTCTGGTTTGAACTTCTCCATAGCTTTCCCTATTTGCATATTTATTTCCTTTGATATCATTTCAGACATTTCAGGTGTATGGCTTCTTTTTTCTTCTATGTACACAGCTTCTAAGCTTTCTTGGGGAGGGCTAGAGCTTTCAACCTGCCTTTTGGTTTTTCCTTTTGTCATTTTTCTGTATTTCCTTGCTTTGAGTGGTGTTCCAAAGCTTTCTCTGCATGTGTGGCGAATTACCTCCTGCACCCTCAGTTCCTGGAGGGGCTGTGGCTCCCCCACAGGCTCTTGGCTTCCTCACAGGGTCCTAACTCCCCTCTGTGGGCTCCTGGCTCCCTAAGTTGTAAGGCGAATGTTGGGTGTGGTCAACCCGGAGCCTGTGGAATCCCAGGCAGGCCAGGCCACCATACTTTTTCCCAGGCAGGTCTCCAGGAGGTTCCCTGTGAGTGAAGGGTGGGCCTACAAGTCCCAAAGAGTCAGGCCAAAATGCTGGTTTCTGCAAAGTTCCCGGTCCCAAACAGACCTGGCCAAGATGCCAGTCTCCACAATATTCCCAATCCAAACAGCCCGGGCCACTCTGCGGGTCCGGGAGGTTCCGGTCCCAAAGAGTCAGGCCACGATGCTGGTCTCTGGGAGATTTCCTGGGGGTGAAGGGCGGGGCTATGGGCCCAAACAGCAGAAACAAAAATTGGAAGGGAAATCCAAAGGAATTCCATTTTTCATCTGTGGCCAGGTTTTGCAAAGAGAAAAATATAGCCTGAGATTCTGAACAAAGATTCAGACTAGAGAGGCAAGTCCTTAGGAAACAAAGCAAAAGGATCTGAGATTGCAAAAATTCTGCAGAGCCCAGGTTAAACTATGTATGCTCAAATATCTTTTTATGGGGTGACCTAATACTGCCTCAAGGTTATAATTCACTGCCTGTGGAGAGTAGGACTAAGGTTAATGTCAGAGTTGAGTTGAGAGATATGATAGACTAGAAAACCGGCTAGTGTCTGAGCCTTAAATTTGAGATAGGATAGAATAACAGCATTAAAGAATAAATAGATTTAATGAAAAGGAGACAATTGCTGAACTGAAGGAATATAAAAATAACAGCATTCATCATGGCTGAATAGAGGAGCCACATTGAAATTATACAGAGAAAAATATCTAAAACCATAGGTAATTGAAAGAAAGGGAGGAACCTTATACCAAAATCAATGTGACATAAGGGACTTGTAGATCAGGCAAAACATAAGCATAAGACTTTATAAAGCAGCAAAGAAGCCTGTGGGACCCCTGCCTGGACACAGAGTAGGAACTGCCATTCTGAGAAGTTCACAAAAACAGATGGACTGCAATAGTGTGACAAACGCAAGCCACACAGCATAGATATTTGGAATACAAGGCTATTCACCTCTTTTGCCTTCCTCCAAACAGAGGCCTTTGCCCTGGCAGAAAAATTGGCCAGCACACACAGGGGCAAGTAACCAGGAAGCTGCTCCTTTCCCAATGGGCTGCCAGGGTTTTTTTTTTTTCTTTTTTTTAATCATGAGTCATAGTGACTAACTGATACTTCCAACAAAAATAAGGTTAAAGAGTGTGGCAGCAGTGGTGAAGGTAGTGAGTGGAACAGTACAACTCCTCTTGTCCTGCTCCCAGAAAGGAGAAGATTGGGGCAATTAAGTAGCCTTGGGCCACAGTGCAGCAATAAATGGGAAGTCAGCACTCCCCCAGCATGAGAGGAGAGAGTAGGACATGAGTAGAATTTGGCTGTGTCCACAGAGGCAGCAGGGGCAGTGTATTGGCCAACAGTATTCCACATGCCCTGCTCCTAGCAGCATGAGAGAGAAGAGAGATATGCCAGTGAAGTAAAACAGAGGAGGCTGCACAAGGGTGAGGAAAGGCCAACTGTGCAAAGGACTGGGAGCAGCCTTGGGCAGTCTCTGTCTGAGGGAGCCACAGCAACTGGGAGAGAAACACAGAGACAAACAGGGTAAAAAAACATGGGTAGGCTGCCAAGGGACATCCAGAAAGATGCTGAATGAAAACTCTGTCCCCCACACCCTGTCCCCCCACTAACCCCCTAGATGCCAAAATCAGTCCCACACCCAGGACTAATCCTATTACAGACTTGGCAGATTACCCAGCACAGATTTGGCTTCTGACTTGGACACCACCACAGAACTGTAGGCATCAAGTGAATTTTATTGTGTTTGTTTGGTTTTATTTTCTGTTTTCTGTTTTTCTGCCTAGTGGATTTTATCCATTCTATTTTTTTTTTCAGTTCTTTAGATTTTTGCTTTTGTTATTTGTTTTGTTCATAGTTTTTTTTTCTCTTCAATTGTCTTTCTTGGTTTTTTAAACATTCTCATATGAGTGAATATTGTCTTTAGGCTCTATGATTCATTTCAAATTTGAATGAATTTCTCCTTCATTCTTTCTCGCCTGTCCTCTTTTCCAGTTTCCCAAAGCTTGGATCATCATCATTTGTCCTTCAACTGCTATATTTCCCTTCATTCATCTGTGTTTTTCCCCTATTCTTCTTAAACTTGTCCTCCACAGAGTAAAATCACCCTACGAAGGGAAAACTAACTGCATGTAAGTTCCTGGTTTATGTTGGATTTTGTTATATATTTGTTATATATACCTATGATTAAAGGCACCAAATTAATAGTTAGCATAGTTTGTCAGCTTCTAGGCTGTACTTGATGATATTGTTATTGCTAGCTATATTACTTTAGCCCTGATGTCATACTTGCTGCAATCAGTTGTTCTCCCTTGCTTGGCAACACTGTGATTTTCTGCGGTCATAATCATCACCATAGCCTAGTACCAAAGTACTAGGTGCTAGGACAAATAAACAGCAACTTCTTAAACCTAATAAATTTGGAAGGTAAAATCTTTGGACAAACACAAAGACCAAGAGCCAGCTCACCTAGAAAACATCTCTGAGGAACTGATATTACCTAGGGAAGCCTCAATACTAGTGATAAAGCTATTTATCATAAGCAATTTCCAACTTTTCAACACAAAAAATAAATTAAAATAAAAAATGGAAAATGACAAGATGCAGAAGCAGAAAGCAACCCCAGTCCTCCAGCCCACCTTGGACAAGTCCAGGTTGAAATAAGATACAGGAAATCAAAAGGAATCCACCAGAATTTTGTGAAATCATAGTAGAATAAACAAAAAACAAACAAACAAAAGAATGATGCAGTAGAGAAAGTTAAATCAGAAATAATCTCTTAGGTTAAAAAAAGAGGTGATAATAATAATGAAGTACTTAGTCAATCTAGAGTAGACACAGATAAAAAAATATAGAATAACTTATGAAAATGATGGAAATCCTGAACCAAACACAGGAAACCAATGGAATCCACCAATCAGATTCAAACAGACAACCAAGAGAATAAAATTCCATTGAAAGTATTTGCAATTGAATGATCTGAGTGAGGCAACAGACAGGATTGTGGTTAGGGACCATGAGAACAAAGATTTCCTAAAAGTAGCAAGGAATCATGAATAATCAATCCAAGAGCTAAAAAATGATGCAAAGAAGAGCAACATAAGATTGACTGGAGTCAATGATAAAGCATGAGACAGGATATACCACATAAAAATCCTGCTCACATAACTGCATATATGTTTAAGTGTGTAGGATTGATAACCATATTACTAAGTTTTTGTTGGATCATTGAACAGAACTGTTTGCAGTCTCACTGTTTGAATGGCCACTTTGCATGCCTTAATTTTGTAATTTGAACAACTATTTCTAAGAGGACAATATGTGATTGTCAACTAGTGATTTCTTACTGTTTATTTTTTTGAAATTATGTATTATTTTTACCCTTTTTCTGTTTTGCTTTTTTTCTCTTTAAATAAAATCTTTTTTTAAAACCTGCTCACAGAATAGCAGAAAACTTCCCAAGCATGGAGAAAGAATTTTTCATATAGATAATTGAGGCATAAAGAACTCCCATTAGCCATGACAAAATTAAATCTACATCAAGACATAATAACTAAGATTCCAGAAATTAGGCACAAAAATGAAATATTGAAAGCTATTAGAGAAAACAAGCAAATCACTTCTAAAGGAATGTTCATCAAAATCACAATAGAATTCCCAATGAAAGCTGTTAGATCAAAGAGAGGTTGGAATGAAGTATTTCAAGTCCTGAATAAAAAAACAAAACAACAACTTCCAACCCAGATTGATATACTTAAAATCAGTGTAGAAATAAGATACTTCCATGACAAAGAACAGCTGAAGAAATTTATGACTACCAAATCAGATCTCCAAAATGTGATGAAAGATATTTTAGAAGGATATAACAATGACTACAAGTCCAAGAAGAGCAACAGAAAGAATCCACAAGGCAAGGCAAGCAATTAAACAAAGGAGAAAGACAGGGAACCAACAACAGGAAAATATAATATGGATAACCCAGTACATATTAGTTAATAGCATAAATGTAAATGGTTTCAATTCATAATCAAAAGAAACACACTGGAGAAATGGATCAAGAAACAATACACAGAGGCCTGAATTGAGTCCTGGGCCCAGAGCTTGCATGGGTTGAATCCCAGCACACAGGGAAGCCTTGGAACCTCACTCCTAGGCAGTAAGACCACACCCTGCATCTCAAATAATCGAGGACACACCAGAGGTCCAAGTGGGCCTAAGTGGCCCACCCTCAGACAACTCCAAGCAGCTAGTTGTGGCCTGCTGTTGCCCTGGGAAACAAAAGTAGGACAGGTGATTCTCAGCACATCAGGGAGAAGCCTTGAAACATCACTCAAAAACCAGAAATAGTGGAGAATGACAAAAATGAAAGACCAAAATTCAATCTCAAACTTCCAGTCCAACCCAAGGAAGCATAGGAGACAAGGACACATAAGAAAATATAAGCCATACACCTGAAATGACTGAAATGGTATCAACTGAAGTAAAGAAACAATTCCTGGAAGCTATAAAAGAACTCAAATCAGAAATAATCTCCCAGGTAAAAGAAGAAATGAAAAATGTAATGAAAGAAATGCTGAGCACATCTGAATAAGATATAGCTAAAAAATTAGAGGAACAGTGCAAAAGATGGAAACTGAATGAAGAATCTAAGAACTGACATACAGATAAGTGAAGCACATAGAAATCCAAATAACCATAACCAAAATAAAACTACACCCAGGCATATAATAATCAACATCCCAGAAATCCAACATAAGAACAGAATATTAAAAGCTGCTAGAGAGAAGGGACATATCACCTATAAAGGAAAGTCTATCAGAATCACAGCAGACTTCTTAACACAAACTATGAAGTCAAGAAGAGCATGGAGTAAAGCATTTCAGGTCCTAAAGGAAAACTACTTCCAATCCAGACTGATATACCTTGCAAAACTGTCCTTCAAGGGATAGAGAAATAAGACACTTCCATGACAAAGAACAGCTGAAGAACTTCATGATCACCAAACCAACCCTGCAAAGAATATTGAAAGACATTCTAGATACACATAGGAAAAAACCACTAAGCAAGGCAGACAATTAAACACAGTGGAAAGGTAAAAAATCAACAGCAGAAAGATAACATGTCAAAAGTAAACCAATATAACCAACCACAGGTCTGAGCTGCCTGGGCTGCAGCACCTGGGCCTGCCCTTCCACCAGGAACATCAGGTAACCCCACCTTGGGCCTGAACTATCTGGGACTCCTGCTGCTGATCCCCTCCTTCCACCAGGAATATCATGGAAGTCCACCCTTCCACTGAGAACACCTCAGAAGCCCACCTCAGGCCTGAGATGCATCCAACTGCTACCACTGGGCCCACCCCTTAGGGAATGCACTTGTCTCACAGGCCTAGTACTGCAGTTGATCTTTGGATTCAACCCCTTCTCCCAGAACCTTGGACTACAGTGGACTGCAATGCTGGCTCAATGAGAGACTCAGGAACACTTCACACAAACAGAAGATCTAGCAGTGTGGTAAACTAGTCAGTGTGGTAAACTTGCCCCTAAAATAGACATCTGCAGTGGGTAAATAGGAGCAGAAGTGAAACTCCCTCCAACTGTAAGACCTTGGCGAACCTGACAAGAGAGTGGGTAATTCCCTTGCCCACACAGAGAACATCAGACAGGTTGAGGAGTGCACCAATAATGTCCCCCCAACTTGGAGAAAATTAGAAGAGCTTATGAGACCACCAGTGACTCAGTAGGACCTCAGTTGACACAAACACTAGAGCCAAGGAAACCTGATGACCTGCAAGATATAACCTTCAAGATATAACCTGAAGATATAACAACAGGAGGAACTAAGAGTTGCCCTACATCAATACTTCTAGGCTAGTTATCCCATAAAGAATATAGGACTCACCCAAAAGGCCCTGTAGGAGGAATTCAGGAGACTGAATCTCCTCTTCATTGTGGTACCCAGAAATTAGACAAACACCAACCAAACAACAGGACCCTAAAACTCACACTCCGACAGTTGTGACTATTGGGATAGAAAGACCAGATATTTACCCAAAAGGTGAAAATGACTAAACAAAAGGGAAAATTCAATCTCAAACATCTAGTCCATCAGGAGCAAGTGCAGGCAATAATTAAATAGAGGACTTTTAAAGTCATACACTAGAAATCTCTGGAAAGATAACAAATGAAGTAAAGAAACAAATCCATTAGGCTATAGAGGAACTCAAATTAGAAATAATGTCTCATGTAAAGACAAAAATAACAACCTTAATAAATGAACTGCTCAACATAGCTAGAGAATAAATAGATTTTAAAAAATACAAGAGCATGGGAAATTGATTGAGACTTTGAATGAACAATGCAGAAAACAAGCAGAATCCATGAAACAAATTCAAAGAGATATGCAAGAAACAAAAAAATTGTATTGAAAGCCTGCAAAACCATTTAAATGAAACTGAGGATAGAATTTCACACCTTGTGGGCAGGATCGCAGATAGCAATCAGGAAAGGGTAGAACTAATAAAAACAACAAGCAGCATGAAATGACAATCCAGCAGCTACAAGATGATGCCAGGAGAAACAATATTAGATTAATAGGCATCAGTGAGGAGGCAGGAGACAACACAAAGGACATTACTAAACTGTTCACAGAAGCAATGGCAGAAAATTTCCCAAACATGGGGAAAAAATCAGATATACAAATAAGTAAGGCTTAGAGAATGCTGAACAGTAATAACCAACATAAATCTACACCCAGACATAATAATTAAGATCTCAGACATACAGCATTAAAAATGGAATACTAAGAGCTGTTAGAGAAAAGACACAACTCATATATCAAGTAAAGCCTATTAGAATCATGGCAGACTTCTCAGCACAAACTTTCAGGTTAAGATGAGCTTGGAGTGATGTATTCACAGCCCTAAAAGAAAACAACTTTCAACCCAGACTGATGTACCCAACAAAACAGTCCTTCAAATTTAATGGAGAAATAATATACTTCCATGACAAAGAACAACTGAATAAATTCATGTCCACCAAACCAACCATTAAAAGAGTGCCGGAAGACATCCTAGATAGAGATAAAAATGACCACAATCTCCAGAACAACAACATAAAGAAAACACCAGGCTGGACAAGAAATTAAATGAGGAAGAAAAGCAGGAAACTAACAATAGGAATACAACATGGCAAAGTCAAGCCAGTAAATATCAATGATGTCCATAAATGTAAATGGACTCAATTCACCTATCGAAAGAAACAGCTTGATGGAATGGATTGAGAAACAGGATCTCACAATATGCTGTATACAAGAAATGCATCTGACTCAAAAAGAAAGTCATAGATTAAAAGTCAAAGGATGGAAAACTGTGTTCCATGCAACAGGAACCCAGAAAAAAGCAGGGGTAGCTATTCTGTTTGCAGACAAAGTGAACTTCAAACCTAAAATAATTAAAAGAGATAAAGAAGTCCATTACATACTTGTTAATGGAAAACTACAAGAGAAAGAGCTATCAATTATAAATATATATATGCACCAAATACTGGAGCACCCAACTATATAAGACAAATACTAATGGACATTAAACATCAAATACACAAGAACACAATTGTAATAGGAGAACTTAACACTCCACTGTCACAGAGGTAGGTCAACTAGACAAAAAGTCAGCAAAGAAATAACAACTGAATCATACCTGTGAGCAAACGGACTTAGTGGATGTTTACAGAGTGTTCCACCCAACCACATCAGAATATACATTTTTCTCATGCTTCAAAATAGACCATATATTAACCCATAAAGCATTCTTAACTAAATGCAAAGGGAGCAAAATTATCCCATGCATAATATCTGATCATAGCACGCTAAAATTAGAAATCAATGGCAAAAAACCCTGAAAAACCTGCATAAATACATGGAAATTAAACATCAACCTTCTGAATAAACAGTGAGTTACAGATGAAATTAAAGAGGAAACAAAACAATACCTACAATACAATGAAAATGCAGGTACAACATACCATAACCTATGGGATGCAATGAAAGCAGTCCTAAGAGGGAAATATATAGCAATAAAGAGTCACATCAAGAAAATAGAATGGGAGTTTCTGGTGAGCTACTGAGATGCTGGACTGGGACCTGCAGATTTCAGGGCCTCAGTCAACCACGCTCAGCAGGTCTTGTTTCAGTCCAGGAGGCAGGAACCTTGCATGAGGACTCTGGGCTCAATTGGGCTGGCCTGGGGACAGCTTAAGACCAGCACTGTCAGCTGCTGAGTTCATATCCACACCCCTAGGACAGTGGACTGTGCCCCAGGGGCTCTGCTAGCCCCAGTTCTCCATGCCCAGCTTCTGCATCTCAATTAAGAGAGCCAAGAGTCTGAAGAGGAGTGGAGATTGCCCCAGGTGAGTTCCGGTGACCTCTGGAAAGTTGGAGGCCTATGCTCCTGGCTTTTGAGTTTCTGGGGAGCTACTGGGATGCTGGACTGGGTCCAGCAGATTGCAGGGCCCAGTCAACCATGCTCAGTGGCCTTGTTTCAGTTCAGGAGGCAGGAACCTTGCATGAGGACTCTGGGCTCAATTGGGCTATCCTGGGGACAGCTTAAGACCAGCACTCCCAGTGGTTGAATTCATATCCACACTCCTAGGACAGGGGATTGTGCCCCCAGGGCTTCTCTGGCCCCAGTTCTCCACACCCTGCTTCCACCTCTCAATTAAGGGAACCAACTACCTGTAGAGGAGCTGAGAGTGCTCCAGCAGCAGAGGGTGCAGGAGAAGATTTGCTACACACCCAGAAGAAGCTCTGGAACACCACTCAAACCAAGGAAATAAAGAAAAATGACAAAAGGAAAGACCAAAAGGCAGGCTCAAATCACCAGCCCATCCCAAGAAAGCCTGGGAGACATGTACATAGAAGAAAATATAAGCCATACACCTGAAATGACTGAAATGATATCAACTGAAATAAAGAAGCAACCAGGGGAAGCTATGGAGAAATTCACATTAGAAATTATTGCCCAGGTAAAAGAAGAAATGATAAAAGTAGTGAAAGAAATAATGACCACATCTAGTGAAGACACAGCTAAAAATTTAGATGAACAAAGCAAACACATAGAATCCCTGGATGAACACTATAAGAAACAAACAGAATACATAAATCAGATTCAAAGAGATATACAGGAAATCGAAAATTCTATTGAAAGCTGTAAAAACTGCCTCAATGAAACTGAAGATAGAATTTCAGACCATGAAGATAAGATTGCAGCTAGTGAACAGGAAAGGAAAGATCTTTTAAAAATAACAAAAAATCAGGAAATAACCATTCAAGAGCTGCAAGATGATGTAAAGAAAAATAACATAATATTAATAGGGATAAATGAAAGAGAAGAGGACAGCCCAAATGATATCAAGAGGATGTTTACAGAAGTAACAGCCAAAAACTTCCCAAACATGAGAAGGGAAACTGACATTTGGATTAGTGAAGCATAGAGAACTCCAAATATCCATAACCAAAATAAAACTACACCCAGACATATAATCATCACCATGCCAGAAACCCACCATAAGAACAGAATACTAAAAGCTGTTAGAAAAGAGAGATCACCTATAAAGGAAAAAACTATCAGAATCACGGCAGACTTCTCAACACAAACAATGAAGTCCAGAAGATCATGGAGTGAAGTATTTCAGATCCTAAAGGAAAACCAATTCCAACCCAGACTGACGTACCCTGCAAAACTGTCCTTCAAAATGGATGGAGAAATAAGATAATTCCATGACAAAGAACAGCTGAAAAATTTCATGACCACAAAATCAACCCTACGGGGAATACTGAAAGATATTCTAGATACACATAGGATAAGCCCACCAAGCAAGGTAGACAATTAAACAGAATGGAAAGCTAAAGATACAACAGCAGAAAGATAACATGTCAACAATAAACCAATATATAACAGTTACAACCATTAATGTAAATGGCCTTAACTCACCAATCGAAATAAACCAATTGGCAGAATGGATCAAGAAACAACATCCAACCATATGCTTCTACAAGAAACCCATCTTACCCAGAAGGAAACCCATAGACTGAAAGTCAAAGGATGGAAAACAGTACTTTACCCAACAGGAAACAAAAAAAAGCAGGAGTAGCAATCCTGTTTGCAGACAATGTGAACTTCAAACTAAGAATGATCCAAAGAGATAAAGAAGGTCACTACATACTAGTTAGGGAAAACTTCAAGAGGAAGAGATACAAATCTTAAATATATATGCACCAAATTCCAGAGCACCCAGCTATACATAGCAAATATTAACAGAAATGAAAAGTCAAATAAGCAATAACACAATTATAACAGATTTTAACACGCCATTGACACAGAGGGACAGATCAACTAGACAATTAGCAAAGAAATAACAGAGCTGAATCACACCTGTGAACAAATGGACTTGATAGACATGTATAGAGTTTTCCACCCAACACATCAGAAAATATATTCTTCTCAGCAGTACATGGGACATTCTCTAAAATAGACCATATACTAGCCCACAGAACATATTTAAGTAAATGCAAAAGAATTGAAATTATCCCATGCATGTTATCAGATCATAGTGCTGTGAAACTAGAAATTAATGATAAAAGAAATTGCAAAAAACCTACAAACACATGGAAACTGAATCATACAGTCCTGAGCAATCAGTGGGTCACAGAGGAAATTAAAGAAGAAATTAAACAATATTTACAAGTAAATGAAAATACAGACACAACTTACCGGATTTTGTGGGATGCAATGAAAGCAGTCCTAAGAGGAAAACTTATTGCATTGAGTTCCCACATCAGGAAGACAGAACCAACACAAATAAACAACCTGATGCTACAACTCAAACATCTAGAAAAAGAAGAGCAAGCCATGCCCAAAGCCAAAAGAAGGGAGATAATTATAAGGATTAGAGCAGAAATTAATGCAATAGAGACTAAGAAAACAGTACAAAGGATCAATGAATCAGAGTTGGTTCTTTGAAAGAATAAATAAAATTGATAAGCCCCTGGCCAACCTTATTTAAAAAAGGAAAGAAAAAACTCAAATTCATGAAATAAGGAATGAAAAAGGTGAAATTATTATGGACTCAGTGGAAATACAGAAGATCATCAACACCTATTTCAAAAACCTCTACTCTCATAGGTTTGGTAACACTGAAGATTGAGACAGATTCCTAGATACATATGAACTACCAAAGCTGGGTCAAGAAGATGTAAAACTGCTGAATAACCTAATTTCTATTAATCAAGTTGAAAATGTAATTAAGTCCTTCCCACAAAGAAGATCCCAGGCCCAGATGGATTCACTGCAGAATTTTACAAGAAATACAAAGAAGACTTAATTCCAACACTCCTCAAACTCTTTAATGAAATTGAAAGGGAAGCAATTCTTCCTAAGTCATTCCTGGAAGCAAATATCACTCTAGTACCATAACCTGAGAAAGACTCAACTAAAAAAGAGAACTATAGGCCAATCTCCCTAATGAACATAGATGCAAAAATTCTCAATAAAATATTAGCAAACAGGTTACAGCAAATCATCAAGAAGATTATTTACACTGACCATGTGGAATTCATCCTAGGAATGCAGGGATGGTTCAGCATACATAAATCAACAAATATAATCCACCATATCAATATAGCCAAAAGTAAGAACCACATGATCATCTCTAGAGATGCAAAAAAGGTTTTGATTAGGTCCAATACTCATTCATGATAAGAACATTACAGAGAATTGGAATATTTGGTCTTTACCTCAATATGATAAAGGCTATCTATGACAAACCTACAGCCAGCATCATATTAAATGGCCAAAAACTGAAAGCCTTTACTTTAAAATCAGGTACAACACAAGGATGTCCCCTATCATAGCTCCTATTCATCATAGTAATGGAAATACTAGCCAGAGCAATTAGACAAGAGAGAGAAATAAAAGGAGTAATGATAGGAAAAGAGGAAGTTAAATTATCATTATTTGCAGATGACATGATACTTTACATAGATGACCCCCAAAACTCCATTGAAAAAATCCTAGATAAAATAAATAAATTCAGCAAGGCAGCTGGATACAAAGTCAATGCTCAAAATGTTAGTGCATTTGTATACACTAACAACAAAAGTACTGAGAGAGAAATAAGAGAAGCCACACCCTTCACGCTAGCATCCAAAAAAATGAAATACTTAGGAATTAATCTCACAAAAGAAGTAAAAGAGCTATACAGGGAAAATTATAATACCCTGAAAAAGGAAATCGAAGAGGACCTCTGAAAATGGAAAGACATCCCCTGTTCATGGATAGGAAGAACAAACATCGTGAAAATGGCCATTCTCCCAAAATTACTATACAGATTCACTGCCATCCCAATCAAAATACCACTAACATACCTCATAGATCTAGAGAAATCACTCCTAAAATTCATCTGGAACCAGAAGAGACCTAGAATAGCGAAGGCAATTCTAAGCAACAAAGGCAAGGCAGGAGGCATCACAATCCCCAACTTAAAATTATACTACAAAGCTACAGTGATAAAGTCAGTATGGTACTGGAATAGA
>PVJX010044322.1:0-13242 GCA_004027295.1 Dolichotis patagonum
AAGAAGAAGAAGAAGAAGAAGAGGAAGAGAAAAAGAAAGAGAGTGAAGGTGAAAAAAGGAGGGGCAAGAAGACAGATGTACCTGTGAAACCATCACAGTGATCAAGATGAAGATGGTGACATATCATTCACACACAAAAGACTCCTTCTGATCCTGTGAGATTCTTCCCAACTTTTTTTTTCCCTAACTTCTCCCAACCTTACAATTCCCCAAACAACCACTGACTTGCTTTCTTTCACAATAAATTTCTTTATATTTTCTAGAATATATTCAAACAGACTATTAGAGTTTGCTTCCTTCTTTTTTTACTCAGCATAATTATTTTTGATATTCATCTGTATTGTAGGACAAATACATAATAATTTGTTTTCTTACAAAGTAGTGTTCCATGGTATGGAGATACTACAGGTGTTTGATCAATTCACCTGTTGATGAACGTTTGGATTGGGTCTAGTTTTGGAAAATTTCAAATAAAGCTTCAATTAACAGTCTGGTAAAAAAAAAATTTTACATGGACATATGATTTCTTTCTTTCTATTAAATAGCTAAGAGTTTACTGTTTAGGCCATATAGTGAGTATATGCTTAACCTTTTAGGAAACAACCAAGTGATTTCCTGAAAAACTTGTACTATATACCATCTTATATTCCCACCAACAGTTTAAATTCTTCCATATTTTTACCAACACTTCATATATTGGATCTTTTTAATTGTAACTATTCTAGTAAATGTGTGATGGCATCTCACTGTGCTTTTGAATCACATTTCCCACATAACTAATGTACTAATAGTACATTTTTTCCTGCATTTCTTTGCCTTTTATATATTATCTTTGGTTAAACATATGTTCAGATCTTTGGCCCTTTTTTTTATTGAATCATTTGTGTTTGTTTTCTTATCATTGGGGGTTATGTGTGCATGTATGATTTATCAGACATGCAATTTGTAAATATTTGTTCCTACTATGTTGCCTTTTCATCATTCTTTGCAAGGCAGAAGTTTTAAATTTTTAAGAAGTCTAATTTGTTACCTTATGGTATCATATCCAAAAATCATGAGGCTAAGTTAAGGTTGAACTTCTTTTTTCCTTTATTTTCTAGATGTTGTATAATCTCACATTTTATGCAGGAGCCTAGAATTCCTTTTGAGTTAAATTTTTTTATATACTGTGCAATTAGGACACAAGTTCCATTTTCTGTGTAACTGTCTAATGATTTCACTAACATTTGTTGAAAAAGACTATTCTCACTCCTCCGAATTGCCTATGCACACATTTGCCATAAATCCATTTTCTGTGTATGAGTAGGGCTATTTCCGGGCTCTCTATTTTGTTCTGTGCATCTCTTTGTCTACCTTTGCATTAACAATATTCCCTCTTCTTCACTGTAGCTTTCTTAGAAGTTCCTAAATCAAGTAATATTAGTCTTCCTCTCTGCTTTTTTGCAAAATTGTTTTAGTTTTTTGAGCTCCTTTGGATTTCCATATAAATGTTTAAATCAACTTGTTAATTTCTACAAAACAAAATGCTGGGGTTGCCTGAAGTCGGTATCTATAGATCTGCAGATCACATTGATGAGAAGAGCACTGAGACTTCTGACCCATGAACATGGCATAACTCTCCGTTTCCTTAGATCTTCTTTAATCCTTCTCAGTGCTTTGTAGTTTTTAATGTACAAGGTTTTTAAAAAATCAGATTTAACACAACTATTTCAAGCAGAGGATCAACATAGTCTACTTTAATTTCTAAAATAAGAATAAAGGACTGATTAAGGACAAATGTAGGAACCAAGAGATAATTGGGAAACTACTGAACAGCCTATGCAAGCGTTGGTGCTGGCTTGAGCAAGGACGGTGCTGTGGAGATGAACACACAGCCCGTGTGGGATTTCATTAGGTTGAACCACATAGAATGGTTCATTTTTTTGTAAGCTGAAGAAGTTACAATGTTGGCAAAATTGTATGATTCAACCTAATATTTTAGAGGTAAATCAGCACTCAGATCTTGCTAATTAACTAACAGCAGAGAACTAATGAAAAGGAAGGATTAAGGATAGTTCCCAGGAGCTTTGCTCAGGCACCCAAGTGAAGACAATGCCATTCCCTCAGAGGGCAGAGACTGGGACAGGAAGGAACACCACAGCCTCACTCACTGTGTCTTTCTCTTTCCTCCCCATTCCTTCTCTGTCCCTCACCTTTAGCTTTTCAGGGAACACAATTATCACGGGCTACATGTTTACTTTTAAACATGCATTTTTCCCACCTGGTTCCTTGTCTGACATTTTAATGACTTCTTGCTGGTTTAGCTTTTCATGGGCAGAGCATACAGAAAGCACATATTTTCTGTGCACAGTTTGAGGCTCGTGCATACTCCCTTAATGTTAATGCCATAGCAACATGCCCTTAACTTTTTATTTCTTTGAGCTCGACCCTCATCTGGAAAGGTCCTGGGCCACATTTTCAAGCAATTTGGTGCCGATCATCATGAGGCTCCTGCGTTTATGGAGGGAAGGCTAGGAACGCATGCTTGAGTTTATACTCAAATTACTATCCCAAATGACTCCATGGGGGGTTTCTTTTAGGGGTCACTGAGAGCCAGAGTGGAATGTTTTTCCTTCTTCACTTTATCCTGGGCCTTGGGGCACAAGAACCATAAATGCAGGTAATGTGTTTAATAGCCAGATTCTCTAGGCTCATTTTCCACCTCTCTCCCCACCCCTGGTGATACTCATGAAACCCCACAGAGCTGGTTGGAGACTTGCCTTGTACAGTCCTGTTTCTTCAAATGCTGAGATTTGGATGACTGAGCAACACAGCTGGGTATGCCTAAAGCACATGACTCTCCTGTCCTTGGCTTAGCCAGACCACGTGTGATTGGAGAGGTCCAAACTGAAAAGCACTGCTCAGAGCTAGCAAGTGCCCCATCACTGGAAGTATTCAAGCAGTGTCCAAAAAACTGCTTGGCAGGGGCACCTGTGACTGGAGATTTATGTGTCTGACAGGGGATTGAACTATAATAATACTCCTGTCATCCATAATTTTGCTTTCCCTGGTTTCAGTTACCTGCAGTCAACCAACACCTGAAAATATTAAAAAGGAGATTTTTAAACTATAAGTTTTGAATTGCATGCCTATTAGAGTTTAGATCTAAAATGTCCCCTAACAGTCTCATGCGTTTGGAAGGTGATTGGATCCTGGGAACACCAGTGCTGAATGTGCTGTGAAGAGGTGGGGTATGGTTGGAAGTGGTCACTGAGAACATGACCTGGAGGGTGTATTCTAGTTCCTGGCTCTTCCCTTTTCTCTCCTAGTTGCCATGGATGAGCACCTTTCCTCTGCCATGCTCTTCCACCAAGCCCTTTCTGCCTTGGAGCCAGCTAACTAAGGACTAAAACCTTGAACATGGGCTATTTTGCCCCAGTGATGAGAAAGTAATTAAGGCAATGCTTCGCTGAATGGCCAAATGAAACCTTGTACCAACCTGCTCCATCCTGCTCAGAACATGAGCCATCCCTTTGTTCAGGATATCCTTGCTGGTTGTGCTACTTACCCATTAGTTGCTTAGTATACTCTTTGGTTATCAGATCTACTTTTGTGGATGTCACAGTGCAGCCAAACACTGGGCTGCATCTCTTCATATAGGCATTGTGTTACCTCCCACTGTCTCAAGAAGATGAGCACAGTACAGTAAAAGAACATGAGAGAGAAGTCACATTCACATAACTTTTATTTCAGTATATTATTATAATTGTTCTGTTTTATCAGCAGTTATAGTTAATCTCATATCATGCCTAATTTATAAATTACATTTTATTACAAGTATATATGCATAGGAAAACCATAGTCTATATGAGGTTCAGTACTATCCATTGTTTCAGGCATCCACTGAGAGTGTTGGAATGTAGCCCCTGCAGATAAAAGGGTATTGCTTTTAAATTATGAAGTTTCTTAGAACACAAACTATTTCTGAAACTAAGACAACTCTTCATTGTTTTAGCATACATTTATTAGGTTATCTGAAAAAGTGGTAAGAACCAGACTGAAGCACACAGCCATGGACAAGTTAGACATGAACCTGCCCTCATGGATCTTTCAGTCTAGCCAGGGTAACCATAATAGATAACTGATTTGCAAGGTGGTGACTGTAGCTGTGATTCTCAGGCACTTTGCTGATATTTTACATGGGTTGTCTCAAAGATACTTCCAGATCCTTATAAAGTCAAATTTACTTCATGAATAATAAAATATAAGCCAAAAATGGTGCATTACTTGCCCAAGCTATTACCTGCTAAAGCTGGAGCATGAGCCCAGCTCTTGGATCTCTGGAGTCCACGCCCTTATCTGTGCCTCTGTTTAAGGTTCTTTCAAGACCAAGTAATTGTTTGGTCCTTAAAACCTATGTTTAGTTGTCTCTATCCTTGATCTTACCTGGAAAAATGTCAGGAGATGCAGTTTCACTTACTTCCTTTTCTTGTGCCCAAAATACTGGTCCTCAGAGGCCTTCAAATGAGGCCTTCTCTATCTCTCTATGCTGGGAAGTTGAGGCAGGAGTATCACAAGCTGAAGTAATTTCCCACAACTGTCTCAAAATCTTTTAAAAAGGACTGGAGCTATAGCTCAGTGTGAAGTCCCTGAGTTCAATCCCCAGAACACCAAAAACAACAAAGACAAAAAAAAGTCTCTCTGGTTCAGCATTTAATTCTTGTAACTCAAAATAATGAATATGCTACAATAATACATTTTGCTTAAAATCTAAGGTTTGATTCTTGCCAGATATACAACTGCCATTTTGAAAAGAACAAGGAGGAAGAAAAGGTGAGAAAGTTGATGAAAACTCCATTATGTGCTTGGCCTGGGGGTGGGGGGAAGATTAGACATTTCTAGCATGATGCACAAATGAAATCACAGATAAGAGTCCCAGTCTCTGAGTGTGCATGGGTTGAAACCCAGCACACAGGGAAGCTTTGGAATGTCTCTCCCAAGCAGTAAGACCACACCACACACCTGAAATCACAGGAGGTAGCACAAGACTCCCCTAAGGCCTAACTGGCCCACACCCAGTGAACTCCAAGTGGCTAGTTGTTGCCTGCTGTCTGCCCCAGGAGCCAAAAGTAGGCCAGGTGATTCTTAGTGCATGACGGAGGCCTTGAAACATCCTTTGAAACCCAGGAATATAGGAAAATGACAAAAGGAAAGAGAAAAATGCAATCTCAAACTTCCAGCCCAACCTAAGCAAGCTTAGGAAACATGGACACAGAAGAAAATATAAGCCATACACCTGAAATGCCTGAAATGATATCAACTGAAGAAAAGAAACAACTCTAGGAAGCTCTAAAAGAACTCAAATCAGAAATAGTCTCCCAGGTAAAAGAAGAAATGATTAATGTAATGAAAGAAATGCTGAACACATCTAAAGAAGATATAGTTAAAAAATTAGAGGAACAATGCAAAAAGATGGGAACTCTGAATGAAGAATATAAGAAACAAACAGAATGCATGAGGCAGATTCAAAGAAATATACAGGAATTCAAAAATTCCATCGAAAGTTGGCAAAACCACCTCAATGAAAGTGAAGATAGAATTTCAGACCTCAAAGACAAGATTGCAACTAGTGGTAAGGAAAGAAAAGGTCTTTTAAAAATAACAAGGAAACAGGAAAAAACAATTCAACAACTGCAAGATGATGCAAAGAAAAACAACATAAGAATGATAGATATAAACAGACAGGAAGGTGACAACACAAATGATATCAAGAGGCTATTTACAGAAGTAATAGCTGAAAATTTCCCAAACATTAGAATGGAAACTGACATACATATCAGTGAAGCATATAGAGCTCCAAATAACCATAACCAAAAGAAAACTACACCCAGACATATAATAATCAACATCCCAGAAATCCAACATAAGAACAGAATATTAAAAGCTGCTAGAGAGAAGAGACAGACCACCTATAAAGGAAAGCCTATCAGAATCACAGCAGACTTCTCAGCACAAACAATAAAGTCAAGAAGAGCATGAAGTGAAGTATTTCAGATCCTAAAAGCAAATGACTTCCAACCCATCTTCCTGATGTACATTGGAAAACTGTCCTTAAAAATGGATGGAGAAATAAGATACTTCCATGACAAAGAACAGCTGAAGAACTTCATAATCACCAAACCAACCCTGCAAATAATACTGAAAGACATTCTAGACAGACATAGAAAAAAACCACTAAGCAAGGCAAACAATTAAACTGAGTGGAAAGGTAAAAAAATCAACAGCAGAAAGATAACATGTCAAAAGTAAATCAATATATATCAATTATAACCATTCATTTAAGTGACCTCAATTCACCAATCAAAAGAAACAGACTGGCGGAATGGATCAAGAAACAACATCCAACCATATGCTGTATACAGGAAACCCATCTAACCCAAAAGGAAACTCATAGACTGAAAGTCGAAGGATGGAAAACAATACTCCATGCAACAAGATCCCCCACAAAAAGCAGGGGTATCTATTCTGTTTGCAGACAATGTGAACTTCAAACCAAGAATGATCAAAAGAGATAAAAAAGCCCACTACATACTAGTTAGGGGGAAACTTCAAGAAGAAGAGATAAAAATCTTAAATATTTATGCACCAAATTTGGGAGCACCCAGCTATACAAAACAGATATTAACAGAAATGAAAAATCAAATAAGCAGTAACACTATTAAAATAGGAGAACTTAACATGCCATTGATACAAAGGGACAGATCAATTAGACAGAAAATCAGCAAAGAAATAACAGAACTGAATCACACCTATGAACAAATGAACTTAGTGGATTTAAACAGAGTATTCTACCCAACATCAGAATATACAATCTTCTCAGCAGCACATGGAATGTTCTCTAATATAGACCATATACTAGCCCACAGAACATGCTTAAGTAAATGCAAAATATTGAAATTAACAGATCATAGCGCCATAATACTAGAAATTAATGACAAAAGAAACTGCAAAACCCCCACAAACACATGGAAATTGAACAATACACTCATGAGCAATAGTGAGTCAAAGAGGAAATAAAAGAAGAAATTAAACAATATTTGCAGGCAAACAAAAATACAAATACATCTTACTGGAAACTGTGGGATGCAGTGAAAGCAGTCCTCAGAGGAAATTTTATGGCAGTGAACTCCCACATCAGGAAAACAGAATGAACACAAATAAACAACCTGATGCTACATGTCAAACATGTAGAAAAAGAAGAGCAATTCAAACCTAAAGCCAAAAGAAGGGAGGAAATTATAAAGGTCAGAACAGAAATCAATGCAATAGAGACTAAGAAAACAATACAAAGAATCAATGAATCAAAGAGTTGGTTCTTTAAAAGAATAAATAAAATTGACAGGCCTCTAGCCAATCTTATTAAAAAAGAAAAGAAAAAATTCAAATTCATGCAATAAGGAATGAAAAGAGTAAAATCACTACAGACCCTGTGGAAATACAGAAGATCGTCAATACCTATTTTGAAAACCTCTACTCTCATAGGCTTTATAACACAGAAGAAATGGACAGATTCCTAGAAACATGAATTACCAAAGCTGGGTCAAGAAGATGTAAAACTGCTGAATAACACAATATCAATTAATGAATTAAAAATGTAATTAAATCCTTATCAACAGAGAAAAGCCCAGGTCCAAATGGATTCACTGTGAAATTCTACAAGAAATTCAAAGATTTAATGCTGACACTCCTGAAACTCTTCAATAAAATTGAAAGGGAAACAATTCTCCCTAACTCATTCTTCTAATACCAAAACCTGAGAAAGACCCAACCAGAAAATAGAACTACAGCCACTCTCCCTAATGAACATAGGTGCAAAAATTCTCAATAAAATTTTGGCAAACAGAATGCAGCAAATTATCAAGAAGATTATACACTATGAACAAGTGGGATTCATCCAAGGTATGCAGGGATGGTTCAACATATGTAAATCAATAAATGTAATCCATCATATCAATAGAGCCAAAAATAAGAACCACATGATCATTTCTATAGATGCAGAAAAAGCTTTTGATAAGACCCAACACTTATTCATGATAAAAAACCTCACAGAGAATTGGAATAGACGGTCTTTACTTCAATATGATAAAAGCCATCTATGACAATCCAACAGCCAGCATTATATTAAATGGCCAAAAACTGAAAGCCTTGACCCTAAAATCAGGAACAAGACAAGGATGTCCATTATCACCACTCCTATTCAATATAGTGCTGGAAATACTAGCCAGAGCAATTAGACAAGAGAGAGAAATAAAAGGAGTAAGGATAGGAAGAGAAGAAGTTAAATTACCATTATTCACAGATGACATGATACTCTACATAGAAGACCCCCAAAACTTCATTGAAAGACTCCTATGTATAATAAATAGATTCAGTAATGTAGTTGGATACAAAGTCAATACTCAAAAATCAATAACATTCCTATACAGTAACAACAAAACCACTGAGAGAGAAATAAGAGAAGCCACACCTTTTACAATAGCATCCAACCAAATGAAACACTTAGGAATTAATCTAACAAAAGAAGCAAAAGATCTATTCAGGGAAAATTATAATACCCTGAAAAAATAAATTGAAGAGGACCTCAGAAAATGAAAAGACATCCCTTGTTTATGGATAGGAAGAACAAACATTGTGAAAATGGCAATTCGCCCAAAATCGTTTTACAGATTTAATGACAAATAAATACATGAAAAAATGTTCAGTATCATTGGTCATAGCACTGGCATACCTCACAGATCTAGAGAAATCACTCCTAAAATTCATCTGGAGCCAAAAGAAACCCAGAATAGCAAAGGCAATTCTAAGCAACAAAGGCAAGGCAGGAGGCATCACAATTCCTGACCTGAAGTTATACGACAAAGCTACTGTAATAAAATCAGCATGATACTGCAGTAAAAACAGACCTAAAGATCAGTGGAATAGATTAGAAGATACAACGACAACTACAAACATGCTCAGCCACCTTATTTTTTATAAGGGGGCCAAACACATCCACTGGAAGAAAGATAGTCTTTTCAATAAATAGTGCTGGAAAAATTGGCTCTCCGAATGCTGAAAACTAAGGCTAGACCCATGCCTATCACCATGTACTAAACTAAACTCTAAATGGATCAAAGATATAAATATTAAAACAGAAACACTAAATTTGTTAGAAGACAAAGCAGGTAGAAATCTTGAAGACATAGGGGTAGGTAGAGAATTCATGAACAAGAATCAAACCGCACGGGAAATACTTCCCCGAATCAATAACTGAGATTGCATCCTATTAAAGAGTTTTTGCATGATGAAAGAAATCTCCAGCATAATGAAAACAAAACCCACAAATTGGGAAAAACTCTTAGTGAATGGTATATCAGACAGAGGATTTCTGTATAGAATAAAGAATTTTTAAAAATCAGGCCCCCAAAATTGAAAGACCCATTCCAAAAATGGGCATCTGAGGTAAATATACAGTTCTCAGATGAAGAAATATGAATGGCAAATAAATACATGAAAAAATGTTCAGTATCATTGGTCATTAGAGAAATGCAAACTAAAACCACACTGAGATTCCACCTCACTCAGAAAGAATGGCCAGGATAAAGAAAACTGCCAACAACAAATGCTGGAGAGGCTGTGGGGGGAAAAGGAACTCTTCTGCACTGTTGGTGGGGGTGTAGACTGGTGCAACCACTGTGGATGTCAGTCTAGAAATTCCTCAAAAAACTAGGATTGGAGGTCCCATTTGACACAGCTATTCCACTTCTGGGCATATTACCAGAAGAACTGAAAACATCATACCACAGTGATATATGTGCAACCATGTTTATAGTAGCACAATTTGTAAGAGCCAGATCTTGGAAACAACCTAAATTCCCATCACTGAGCAATGGATAAAAAAAGATGTGGTATTTTTATATAATGGAGTACTAGTCTGTTATAAAGAATGATCACACTGAGATATTTGTAAGTAAATGGATGCAACTTGAGACCATACTCATAAGTGAAATAAATCAAACTCATGTGTAAATATCAAATAGTCTTTCTAGTGTAAGAAATGGTAAGAGTACATAAGATACAAAAAACTCAGCAATTAAAGTAAAAAGATAAGAATCTGCTTAAAGGGGAAAAATAATATCTCAGGGGAAATAAGGAAAAAAAAGGAAGGGAAATGGAAAAATGTCTAAAATTGTATAAACACACTTAGGATAGCTAAGATTATAGCGCTACAAACTCTAAGTTCTTGGAACAAAATAGTTAACATACATAACATTGGAACAATTGTTCATATTATTGTTTAGTGATCTGAGGAACTCTTGAAGATCATTATGTAAATAACAACCCTAGTTATGCTCATACCACCTTGTTTTGACAGCCTATATTGTCAGTGTTCTGGGTTCTTTGCTATTGTTGTTTATATGTCTTTTTAGATTCATGTTTTTCTAAGAATTTGTTTTGTTTTGTCTTGGGTTTTTTCGTTTTGTTTTTCCCTCTAAGACAGAAAGGATAGGTATACAGGTAGAGACTCATGGATGCATAGAACATCTAAAAAGTTTATGAGAATCAATAATATAATGCACAATGAAATGATCAGCTACTTTGAAGAAAAAGAAACACTAAGGTACCCAGTAATGATTCCGTAGGGTCATGATGTGAAATTTAGCAATGCTATTATTCTTTGCTCAGAGTGATCTTAGTCTGTTTTGTTTTAATTTCAACGTACATGAATATATGGACAGCTATTTTGAAGAGAATGAGAGACATTATGGAAGCCATTGTTGACTTCCTTATTGTCTGGTCTTGAAGGCCTAAAATGCCTTCATTATCCTATTCTGATCAGTTCTATGCTATTTTGTTTTGTATGAATTCATTGTATGCGAAGATATTGACAACTATTTAGAAGAAAATAAGAGACAATATGATAGACAGTGAAGATCTCTGGTTGTCGTGCTTTGCAATCCATGTCTCTTATGTTGTTACCTCATGATCTGTTTTGTTCTGTTTAATTTTACCCTCTTTAAAATTTTAAAAAAACACAGATAAGCCACCTTCCCTTGATGAACTTAAAATGTAACTGTAGCTCTCATCTTTAGCACCATCTTCTCTCTATCATGAGAGCAGAGTGGAGGAAAAAACAAGTGTGCAGGGTAAAGCACAAAAAAAGAAAAATGAGGCAGAGATCCAAGTAAAATATCTTGTACACCTGTGGAGACCAAAGGAGTAGAAATAAGAAATGCTGAAAGCTGAGGATGCTGTTGTAAAGTGTTGGGCACTGTGCTCCTGTCTAGAATGTGTCTCAGTGGATCGGACCAGCAAGACCATGTGAAAGAGACCTACCTCATTTCTAACTAATGTAGTCCCCATCGGTCTTTCACCCAGGACCTGTTAGCATTCAAGACAAGTTCTGCCCTCAGTTGTAGCCACGTGTAACATGCATACAATAAATCATCTCTTCTATTGTGTTAAAAAAATGTAATTCAGAGTTGAAAAAATGATGAGCAAGTAGCAGGACTAAGATGTGAAAAATGAGAATAGATATTTTTCAATTCTGGGTCTCCCTGTGTGTCTTTGTTTTATTTAAATTTTATTTAAAGAAAAAAAAAACAAAAAAGAAAACAACCAAACAAAACAGAAAAAGGGTAGCAACAATATAGAATTCCAAAGGCAAAAAATAAAAGAACAACAACAAAGCAAAAACAAAAATACTAAGAAATCGCCACTTGATAAGTTACATACTGTCATCCTTGGAAATAGTTGTTCAAATTACAGAATTAAAGAATACAAAGTAGACATTCAAACAGTGAGACTGTTAACAATTCTGCTCGGCATGGGCACAAAGGAGTCATGGATCAGATTCCTCAGCTACCAGGAGGCACTGAGGAGAGGTTGTTTTGGGAGTGAGACAAGATGGCAGACTGGTAGGTAACAGGAGAGAGACCCTTTCTGAGAGAGACATCTCAAATGCCAGAATAAAACACCCTGGAGAGACCCAAACAGAGAGAGATAGACTCTCACAACCCACGAAGAAACTAAAGTGCAAAAACCACTCGAATATGAGGTCCTGGGGCTACTATTAGTGAAGATAAGATCAGCGAGCATGGCACCCTCCTCGAGCTGCCTGAATTCCTGCCCAACCTGAACAAGCAATCTGCGCCGAGGCGACTGGCTTGAGCCGCCAGAGCACAGAGCTGAACAGCCCTGTGTGCAGCTCACTGGGACTGGATCTGCACACAACCCACCCAGAGGCACCGTGAATTCCCACCGCAGACACGTTGAAGTCGGAGGTCAGGGAGCCCAGCAGTTCTCGGGGACGCGGTGAGTGATGGGAATAAGACCCTCCCACGGGAAAGGGGAAACCGACTGGACGACATGTTGGATTTGGGCAGGACAGCCCTAACTCCATAAGGAAGTGGCTTCAGCTGGTTGCTCCCCTCGCTGAGCGGATTGGTGGAATCTGCTTGGACTAGGCCACACCCCTGGTGGGGACCCAGTGACGCACTTCAATATTACTTCCCTGGTATCAGTGCACACTGACGCAGTGAAGGCCTGCAAAGGTTGACTGGCCCAGAAGGGAGGAGCTAGCACACACTGCCCGTGGGTGAACTCTAATCTCTGATAACCTATTGAAGAGGGCTAAAGCTCCTAGCCTGCACCCTCTGGAGGAGCCTTAACCAACAATAAAAGGGTCTGGGCATTACACTGAACACTTGTATGGAAGGAACCAAAAACATGACGGAAGGGAGAAATAAGAAACAACTCCCAGCCCCCAACCCTGAGAACTTTGATCCAGGAGAGGTGAATACAAAAGAGATTGAGGGCAGCAAAAATGCAACATCAAACACAGCGTTAGCGGACATAAAGAGATATCTTCAGGACCTCATAAGCACGACCAAAACTGAAATATTAATTCAAATTAAACAAGAGATAAGTAGATTAGTAAAAGAAGGGCTGGGCACCTCTCAAGAAGACACAGACAGAAGAATGGAGGAACACAAATGGAGAGAAAAATTTAATGAAGAATTCAGGAAAAACCTAGAATTCATGAAGCAAATTCAAAGAGATTATCAGGAAACTAAAGACTCGATAGAAAGCTGGCAAAACTGCTTGAAAGAAACCAAAGATAGACTATCAAAAATTGAACACAGGCTTGCAATGTGGGGTCATGAAAGGGAAGATCTCTTAAAAATAACAAGGGAGCAGGCAGTAAAGATACAAAGACTGGAA